>JBBMKA010000020.1:13590530-13625084 GCA_037833695.1 Sechiopsis laciniata | reverse complement strand
ACTCTTACAGCAGCGGAATGGAGCTCTAAGTCAAAATTTTTTGTTAATTATAGTATATCAAACATTGCTAACAACTGACATGTATTTTTGTAACTTCTTCTGCTTCCCTTTTGTTTCTCTCCCTCCCTCCCCTCCCCTCTTTCTTATTTAATAAAGTTTCTGGTATCTTTTCTCTGAAGAACATAGATTGAAAAAGAGATACTCCGAACAGTACAGCCATAAAGATGATTAATAGAAATAGATTACTTAAAAAAATAGCATAATAACATAACTTTTATTACTAAGAAAGAAAACGTGTTAGACATAACAAAAATAATGAAAATAGTGTTTGGTTGGCAAGTCTTTGGAGTAAGAATGATAAATACTATATTGGTTGGCCAAAATGTTTGAAGCATGAATGATAAAAACTCTATCACATCAAGATAAAAGATGTCATTAATATAATCACATATTAATATTTAGAAGTCTAAAAAAGGTTACATATACCTAGAACAATAATTTTATTCCTACTACATTAAGAATGGCATAATTAGGTGATAAAACTACACAAATGTCAAAAGGTAATATATCAATTTTCGATATCCTTAATATACTCAAATGTGACATCATTATCCTTGGTAACTATTAGAGAATATAAAGTCAATGAAGGGAGTAACTTATATCTCCTACAAAGGAGTTGAAGAATCCTCACATTTCTAATGTGGGACAATTGTCATCCCGCTTTGACTTACTTTTTGCTAGGATCGGATCTGAACTTTGAGATCAAATACTGGTTTAAGCTTATGCCCGCTTGGATGGGGTCCACACCTGCTTTTTTTAATTAAAAGTATTTTGGGTTGGATCGAAATTTGGGGTACCAATAACCCAGAATATAGGGTTCCTGAAAACCAATTGGCAATGAGGAGAGTAACTCATATCTCTTATAAAGAAGTTGAAAAATCCTCAACTTTCCAATGTGGGACAATTGCCACATGGTGAGTATCTCCAAAATGCCCCTCAAGATGGCACCATATAGGGAAGACCATCTTGGAATGGATCTGAATTTTTATAGACTAAAATACCCACTTTAGCTTTACTTTTTGTTAGGGTTCGATCCAAACCCTCTAGTATTAAATAACCGCTAAACTTATGCCTGCTTGGGTGAGTCCAAACAATCCGCATAGGTTTTTTGCCCGCTTGGGTCGGATCGGAATTTGGAGGATTAATACCCACATGGAGTTCTGATACCATATTAGAGAATATGGAGTTCCACTACAAAACCAATTGACAATGAAGGGAGTAACTCATATCTCTTACAAAGGAGTTAAAGAATCCTCACATTTCCAATGTGGGACAATTATCATAAGGTGAATATCTCCAACGGTAACAATAAAGACCAAAAATATATCAGCATCCACATCCGTTCTCAACTTTCTTGAACATCGAAACTCCTAAAGAAGAAATGAATTATAATATTAGATACATGAAACTGCATATTTGATCCCAACAAAGATATTTCTTCTTGGGTACATAATAAATTATAAAGTTCGACCCGTTTAGTGTTGTAGCTAACGCGTTTAGTATCCCGCCTCGAACCTGAAATGAGAAAGAGAGGGAGGTTAAAGTAGAGAAATCAAGAAGAGAGTTTAAAAGGGAAAATGGTGCAAATCCCATGGCGTAAAAACGGGGAACAAACAAGGTGCTCCTGTTATAGAAACAAGGAAATAACGCACCCAATGCCAAAAACATACTTGTCAGGAAAGGAAAAAAATATCCTTTTTTTTTTTTTTTTTTTTCTGTGGGTCTCTCTCTTTTTATTTTTAAATTTTTTTTTTCTTGTTCACATTAAGGAAAATGCTTCTTCTCTTCAAAACCTCACAAACCCAAATAAGAAAATTCTCTTTTTCTTTCTTTTTCTCTCTTTGGAATTGTTTCTTTTGGAAGTTTAGTAAAAAAAGACAGTATCAGTCACAAACAGAGATGGGTTAAAATGGAGTTATCACGTCCCAAATGGAATAGAGAATAAGTTGATTTTTTAGTGGTCACCATCTAATAATGAAAGAAAGTTTATTTATCTAATAAAAATAATAAAATTATTTTTCAATATAAGATCATCAGATAGCTCATCATGTTTAGATCGGATCGTAATTTTACTATGCGATGAATACCCATTTGGATTTCACAAAATTTCATACCATATCAAATAAATAAGAAGTTTCACTCAAAGTTAATTAAAAACAAGATGAACTAAGGATATATAAGGTCTAAGTTTTGTTAGGTTAGGTGAATTTTTTTGGACAATTCCAAATTTTCGGATTGATAAATCTACAATTAATCTAACCTGTGTATTAGAACAACTCAACCCTAGCTCATATACTTTAGGTTAAGTTCTGTTAAATTGTGTTATTCTTCTATTTCCTTTCTCAAAATCAACTCATAACTCATAAATATGTATAAAAAAAATATATGATAACTAAAATTAAACTTAAGTTACTTATCAAATTAGTGCAAATTCCTTACTAATATGGTAAGAACCAAACTTATTAATTAATCTTACAGATATATTACTCTTAGTTTAGGTTAAATTGAACGAAACAAAAATTAGGCAACACGAGAGAATCGACTCAACCTGAACAAAATTTTATATTTATCATAATAACTCAACCCATAAGATGAGTGGTAGTCTTTGGTTGGTGAGTGTTAGTTTTTTGTACACTCCTAAGAGTACTCGTTCATGTATATGTTATAATTATTGTGAAAAATCTTTATCTTTTCAATATGAGATTCTCAACAACTACCTACTTAGAAATTAAATTATTATTAGCTATCTTGAAAATTAAATACAGTAAGATGTAGTTATTTCATGAGAATAATAGATGTGCATATGAATTGTATCAGATACAAATGCGAATAAAAAAAAGAAAAAAGTGGAAGAGCTTTTAGCTATAAAAAAAACGTCCCATTTCTTTCTATCTGTTTGATGAAATGCCAATGAGAAATTGACCTATTGAATGTGATTAAAATTTGATATTTTTTCTATGCGTCCATCACGCCATTTTATTGCTATTTAGAGTCATTGTCTTCACCACTTGTGTTAGCCATGTTGATTGTGATTCCAAATGAGGAATATATTTGGTATATTTTCTCTTTTTTTTTAATCTATTATTTCTTGGTCAAATGTGCAATGAAGACAGCTAACTTCTGTCTATTTGGCATTTGGGTTTGTGGGAAAACATATAAAAAAAGGCCAATTTTATAGTCAAGTTTTCCAATTCTTTTGATTCATGGGATCACTTTTGGTTGCTGCTGGTGGCTTTTTTTGTGCCTTGCATTTGTGAGTAAAAACCCACCTTCATGGGTTTTGGTTGACTAGAGTTGGACTATGAGCACATGATAATTCAACCTGTTTATGAGAATCAAATTTTGAGAATATGATTGCTACCAATAAGATAGTGATTCAACCAGAGTTTGAAATTATCAATATAAATATATAATTCAACTAGAAGAAAATTTGAGAAATTATATTGAATTGACGAGTAGGTAAATTTTAAAATATTTGCATTCGTAGTCATTAAAACATTTTAATATTGTATTATACATACTTATTAATACAGTATTATTTATTATTAATACTAGTGACTATGGTTGTCAATTTTTTTAAAAGTGATCATATTTGTTTTGTTTTTTTTTTTCAATTTGACTAATTTTATAAATCTTTCTAAAGAAAGTATCAATCTAAAGATATAGATAACTCAACTGGTTAAAGTATAACATAGATCAAATTCTCTTTCTCAACATAAAATGGAAAAATTAAGCTTACGTTAAAAATTGAATAATATACTATGAGATTTCAATAATATATATGGAGATTTATAATTATGCTATTATCGAGTTTACATTTTTACTCATGGAATAATATACTCACTTTTAATCTTTGTATATTTGTTTAGATTTAGTTTTATACTTATTCTCCTATAAAATTAATTTTTTCTCAAAACTAAAATATAATTATTTCATTAATATATTATTTAAAATTAGTTTAATTATCATTTTAGTTAACAATACATTATGTAATTAACGGTTTTGTTATTTCATGAACTGAAATTGAATTTATATTAAAATGTTATGAATAAAAGTATTCTATTTTTAAATGTAGGAACTAAATAAAAATTACCCAAACTTAAGGACTAGAATTATATTTATTTTAAAGAAGAAACTAGTTTAGTTTAGGCATTCAAAACCTCTTTTCAAAAATTGAAGTCAAAGTCTCTTTTCACAATTTTTTAAAACCATTACAATGTTCGAAGATCAAATCATAAATCCTTAAAATAGTTGTAATCAGTATAGTATCCAATCACTAATTTTACATTTGCTTGGGGGAATGATGTTGATTTTGAAACATGAGAATAATATTCATTTCTATTTTTTGAGAAACCTAATGAGAATCAAATTCTAAGTCTATGAACCAAAATGCTTAAGAAAAATTATATCCCACCAATCAGATGAAAGGAAAAACAGGCTCTTGGCCCAGCATTCCCAATTATGGCTTCAACCAAAAGTTCATAAAAAGTGGGATTTTTTTGCAATTTCTTCCCAAAATATCATGGTCTACTGATTGGTGTAGGAATAAAAAAAAAGGAAAAAAGAAATGGTAAACAGTAAAAAAGAATAATTACACATAGCAAGAGAATGAGGCAGAGAGGACAGTACTAAGAGAAACAAGACATAAATTTCAGAAACATTCTAATACAAAGTCATGGACATCTTAACTTCAACCTCTTTCAATCTGAAGCTTTTTTTTTTTTTTTTTTTTTTTTTTTTTTTTTTTTTTTTTTAATGAAAGGGAAGAAATGTTCTTTTTGGGTCAAGGGTCAATCATTTTTAAATAGTGAATATTGATGAAACCTCGCCTAAACTGATGCAAATTGCTTCGGACTACTTGCACAAACTGGATAATTTTAAGACTTAAAATAAGCATATTGACCCTAACACACTTCAGATTAACAGGATTGAACTATTATTAATACTTAAAAACGATCGAATGGATTGGTGGCGCGATTAGTTATTTGGTTTGGTATTAATCCATTTCTACTTCACGGTCACGGGTTCGATCCTTGTAAAATTGATATTTCGCTCTCCTATTATTTGAGAGCAGTAATGTCCTTCTCTATTTGTTCAACGATATTAGTGTATTCTCATGACAAGAAAGTCATAGGTTCAAATCCATTTTTCTTAATTACGAACAAAAAAACAAGCTTTTTTTTAGTTCACCTATTACATTTCATGACATTGAATTATTAACCTTTATATTGTAATTGATGTATTATGATATTAAATTAATTTAATAATCATGGATTGACTTAGTGGTTAAAGAGAATTTTGTAGATCCAAAAAGTTATAAAGTTCCATTTAAAGTAGTCACGTACCTAGAACTAATTCTCTTTAACTATCCTTGACATTTAAAACTTATGAAGTCATGTATGTCTCGTAAAAATAATTGAAGTTCAGGCAAGAGACCACCAATTCTACATATATGACACTATTACTTTCAAATAAATGAGAGTTAAATATCAATATTCAAAATGAAACTTGTGACCTTTGTGTTAAATTAGATTTTCACCAAATAATGAAATTATGAAATAAAGAACCATGGTTATATATAACAAGAATATCTTTTTTTCTAAATTAAAAAAAAAAAAAAAATTCTTGTTGATGTAACCGAACATACATAATCAACCTATTTTTTAATGCCGGCTAGAACTTTAGTATGAAATATGAAATTTCACTCTAAAATTAATTGACCATTGCTCACATTTTCAAATGAGGGACGAAGGAGAGTATTTTTAAAAGAATTAGAGGTTTGTTGACATCTTATACCATTAATCAATTAAAAGGTTATAAATTTGAAACATTGTCCCGAAATATATATAACACCAATTCTAATTGTTCAAATTAAAATTTTAGAACGATTGTATTTAATTTTGTAATTTTTAATTAAGAAGAAATCCATGACTGTGACTCTATTTGCTCCATGGGAAATTGAATTGTCAGAAAATACAGCTGACAAATCTCAACAGGCATTAAAAAAAAACATCTCAACAGAAGGTAAAAAAATAAAAGGAAAGTAACAAAACCAGCCACAATGAATTTCACCATTGCGGACTCTGTCCCAGCACAAATCCATTCTCTTAAAAAAGTCTTGAAAAAACAGTGATGATCCAATATGTTTAAAACATTATAAAAAAATAAAAATAAAACAAAACAAAAAAGAAAATAACCTGTCTCTTCCCTTCTATTAATACCTTATCCCACAGAGCCTCCATTTCATTGAGAGAGAAAGGAAAAGAAAACAAAAAGAAAAACCCAGCAGCCATTAAAGAGAGAACAAAAAAGATTGGTCTCTCCAATTGATGTACCTGATTCCCACACAAACACAAGTACTTCATTCCCCTCTCCAATCATCATCATCATCATCATTATCATTATCATTATCATGTGTGCCCCCAACTGCCCGCGGCCGGATGTCTTTCCCCGAAAGCCGAGTCAGCCGATCCCGACGGCTCTGTCGGAAATTGTAGGCGAAGCCAAATCTCTATTCTCATTAGCCTTCCCCATTGCTCTAACGGCTCTCATAATCTACTCTCGCTCCATCGTCTCCATGGTTTTCCTCGGCCGCCTCGGCGACATCGAACTAGCAGCTGGCTCGCTCGCCATCGCCTTCGCCAACATCACCGGCTACTCTGTTCTCTCCGGTTTGGCTCTAGGAATGGAGCCACTCTGTTCCCAAGCCTTCGGGGCCCACCGTCCGAAGCTCCTCTCTTTAACCCTTCACCGCGCCGTAATTTTTCTCCTTCTTTGTTCTTTACCCATTTCTTTACTGTGGGTAAAAATGTCAAAAATCCTCCTCTTCCTCCGCCAAGATCCCACCATCACGGAAATCGCACACACTTACTTGATCTTCTCTCTCCCCGACCTTTTCACCAACTCTTTCCTCAACCCAATCAGAATCTACCTTCGCGCTCAGGGCGTCACCGCTCCACTCACTTTATCAACGCTCGCCGGCACGCTCTGCCACGTGCCGATTAACTTCCTATTAGTTAGTTATTTCGACTTACGCGTAGCTGGCGTGGCGGCTTCCGCGGCGGTTACGAATCTCTTGGTGTTGGTGTTTTTGGTGGTGTATGTGATGCTCTCACGGGTTCATTTGCCGACGTGGACCGCGCCCAGCAGGGAATGTTTGAGCGGCTGGAAGCCGCTGTTGGAGCTGGCGGCGCCGAGCTGCGTTTCGGTGTGTTTGGAGTGGTGGTGGTACGAGATTATGATCGTGTTGTGTGGCCTTCTTGTTGACCCCAAAGCGACGGTTGCTTCCATGGGGGTTTTGATCCAAACGACGTCGTTGATTTACATTTTCCCTTCCTCTCTTGGCTTTGCGGTTTCGACGCGCGTCGGGAACGAGCTTGGCGGAGGCCGGCCGGAGAAGGCGAAGCTCTCCGCCGTCGTGGCCGTGTTCGTGGCGGCGATGATGGGGTTGGGAGCAACGTCGTTTGCGATTGGGATGAGGAATAAGTGGGCCAGGATGTTTACCGACGACGCCGAGATTTTGCGGCTGACGGCGATGGCCCTGCCGATTTTGGGGCTGTGTGAGCTCGGAAACTGCCCGCAGACCGTCGGGTGCGGCGTGTTGAGAGGGAGTGCGCGGCCGGCTGCGGCGGCGAATATCAACCTCAGCGCGTTTTACGGCGTCGGCATGCCGGTGGCGGTTGGGCTTGCGTTCAGATTGGGGGTTGGGTTTTGTGGGCTTTGGTTGGGTCTATTGTCGGCCCAAGTTTGTTGTGCTGGGCTTATGTTGTATGTGATTGGCACCACTGATTGGGACTTTCAAGCTTGCAGGTCCCACGTGCTGACGTGTACTGTGGGTGATGAATTGCCTTTGATTTCTCCGCCAGCACATAACTCTTCTTAATTTTCAACAATTTGATTTTTCAAATATAAGTAAATTGACTCCTATACTTTTTCTTTTTAATTTTTAAATTTTATTTAGTCATTAATCATATTATTAAAAATGAAACCATAGTTTATTTTATTTCTCTGCAGTATCTATCTATAATCATAACAAAAAATTTGTGATATAGCAAAAGCTAACTCATTTATCTACTTGAAGAGTACAAACAAATCACTTATAATATGACAATATGTATAGGCTCTATATACCCAAATATTTATGTTTGACTTTATCCTAGTTATCTTTTATGTCATAATATTCAAATTATAGATGAAAGTTTCAAATTAACAAAAAATCATTAATTTATAACATTTAATTTGTTTGATTTGATTTCTCGAATAAAAGGTTATTTGTTTGAAATTTTCTCTAATTTTTGTTTATATTTTTTCTTCTAGTTAGATTCATTATTTATTTTATTTTTTGTTTAGTACAAGTTGGGGGAGGGGATCACAAACCTTACAAAAGAGCATACAATTGCTCTCATATTTATTTGAAATATTGTATGTTTCGTTTTGCAAAGTAACGTTGTTGTCAGTGTTGTTGATTTCTTTATCATGATTGTGAATTTAAAATTGGAATAAACTTTTATTTATGATAAAACCTTATCACTAAAAAAGAGAGAGAAATAGGGTTAAAAATTGTTTGATAAATGGCATTTAATGCAAAGGGGAAATTGAAGTTGAGGGAAATGTCTCCAAAATTCAGACATGTTTGGTCTATTTCTTTTGTTAGACAAAAAACTAGTTGGATGTTCTAATCTAACTATGTGCATAGTAACACTCATCACCATCACGGACCTATGGTAGGTCAATATATGTACAAAAACATCATGGTTTTGTTTCTTACACTATCAATGTTTTCTCCTCAATTCCCATTATGCCCCTATTTGCTCATCCATTCACCTCTTCTTTTATTTTATTTTATTTTATTTATGTATTTTGCCTTATCCTTTCAATCTATCTCCTTCATCTAAAGAAATTATGTTGGTGGCAAAATTTTCAATCAAATTTGTATTTCATAATGTTGGAATGAGTGATCCAATATTTGAATGCTATATGATATTTACTTTCATATGGCTGAGTTTTTCTCTACCTAATTGGATAGACGATATAAAATAGGAATATATTTGTAATAATATCTCACCTAATTATCTTATTTAAATGCTTAGATGATGATTTCATTTTATTATTTAAATTGGAGGATCTTAGTGAGAAGATGCTTTTTTTTTAGAGAAAAATTACGGTTCCTATATTCCAACTCGCTATTTTAGATGGTAAAAATGTAGGAGGTAAGAGAAACTAGAATTGAAAGAAGAAAACTGAATATTTCTAAACTAACTAACTTATTTGGTAATATGAGTTACTCCTTTCCCTAGTTGATAATAAAGTTTCACTGACCGACCTATATCCTTATCGATATGAAATCATATCCAATATTCAGAGTTTGTCTCATGTTGGTTCCACTCTCGTAACTCTACTAAAAATAGAGTTTTACCCCTACATGTCTAGTCGACTACTATCATTGCAAATAAATGATTCTATGATGGCCAAGAAAATGAAAGGTAGAAAAATTGCAAGGAGGGAGTGTGTTGTCCATTTTTGAAAGACCCAAAAATAAGACTATTATATGGTTGGCGTTACATTTACCCACAAAAATATGAATCTCATATCCTTCCCCCACAACCTTTTAATATTCACGACCACAAAAAAACAATAAACAAAACCCCACTTGGTATACCCTTTAATGAATATTAATTTCATGTATAGATAACAATGTATACAATTTAATTTAAAAAATTCGTAATTTAGAAAAGAAATTAAAGAAATATACGACTCTAAAATACAAGCGAAGATATTTTAAAAAATTGAAGTATGATGTATAATAGCCAATGCATTCAAAACAATACCACCAAAAAAACTTATGGTATCCATATTAAAGGGTTCTATCATTATATGTGTATCCATATGGTTTTTTCTATGTATAAATTATCAACACATTACTATATGAGAAAATAGTAGTGAAAATCAATATAAAAACCCTTACATTTGTCTAACAACACCTTCATTACATCAATTGAAATAACCAACTGATTTTGTTATAACATCCAAGTTTTTTTTTTTCTAATTTGAGAAATCTACACCCTGAAATATATTGGAAAATGAGAAGAAATGGCTAGAAATTTGTAACTTCACCCAACTTATAAAATCGATTAATATATATATATATATATATATATATTGAAATGTTCGTGTTTAAATTTAATGCTTTTTTTTTAAAAAAAAAAACTTATCATTTGATCATAGACTATTTTGTTTTTCCACGTTAATATATAAAACATAATGGTGATATTCATATACCTCAAAAAAGTAATTAGTTTTTTTTTTTTTTTTTTTTTTTTTTTTTTTTAGTACAAGAGAGGTTTAAAAATTTCCCTTCTGATTATTAATACATAGATTTATGCTCACTTCAACAGTCAATTAACTATTTATAATATGCTTCCTAGAAAATAGTCTTCATTTAATGTCAGCACATGAATAATATTGGACTTTTGAAGACATGCAACTATAAATGAAAAAGATGGCTCATGAATAGTCCAAATCAAGTTAACTCATATCTTGGAGATGGTGAAGTGACTGAGCATCTTGATCGACGGGATTTGCCTTTGGAATCAAATCTCTATGAATTTGATAAATGTTTTTATTTTTATTTTTGTAAATATATTATCTGTTCTTGAAGTATATACTGTTTTTCAATTGAGTTGAGCTTGATAAAGTACCTCAGTTTGTATCCATTCAAATTCATCAAATTGGATTTGGATAATGTTAGAACAGTTATTCTAAATCTGAATAAGTTTTACCAATTATAATAGGGAAAAAAAAGTATGCTAGCTCTTAGTGCATTCATTGAATTGCAAAAAGAAAATGATCTTGGTGAAAATTTTTTAAGGGCCTTTTAGAGAAAGAGAACTCCAGCTAAAATTGAGTGAAACCTATATGAATTTTGGAGATATATATGTTTGGTGTTGAATTTTGCTTGTTTAATTAATCAACTTCAATTTTTGTGTGACATGTTTTTAAGCGAGTTTTTTTTTAACATTTGGAGCATGTTATTAATTAGAGTTATACTCTTAGATGGCAAATAATCAAGTTTTGCGAGTTTTATGCTTTGTTTTTTTAATGAATGAGCAAAGGTAATGAAATGTTGAATTTAACATGAAATTGTGACATTTATTCAAGTTTAAGGTTTAATTTGATGAATTAAAAGTCTTGGGAAAAAAACAACATTACTGAATGCTGGGGTTAAGATTATATTTTTCACATTGTTTAGACACATATTCTATTAATAGATATTCTGCATTGCTCTGTCTATTGAGAGATATTTTAAATCATATGAATTCTAAAACAAAAAAATGTTCACATTTATACCCTTAAAGCTAATGGTCAGTAGAGGTTTCATTTTAACATTTCTTAGACTGATTATTGACAAAAGTTACTATTTTCATTCTTTTTTCTTTTTTTTTTAAGTGTGGTGTCAAAATTTATGGAACTCAAATAAGCCATTGGTCAAAAAAAAAAAAAAATTGAGATGTGACAGTGTATAATGGTGAACTTAAAGATCCATCATCTTGACATGTGGAGTTTCTCCCATAAAAAAGATGAGAACTTACCTTATCACTTATGAGATATATGAATTTTAAATTTCTCATTAACAATTGGTTTTAAAATTAAACCTCATCCTTATTCAATACCCATTTCAAATTAAAATGGAACATTTTAAAATTATTTGGCTTTCAAGTCTTTATCTATAATATATTTCTTTAAAAAATTATATCTAAAAGTGTATCATAATTTGAAAAAAAGATAGTCTTTACTTATGGTATATACCACTACAAATTTTTTACAAAAGTATGAAAGGACATCGGCAAAACTTATCTTGACATTACCAACAAAAACAGTAATTCAACGACATCAATATATACTTAAGGACCAAAACGCCATGGTTTTGAACCCCTCCACTCTCAATTATTGTAGAACTAAAAAAATCCTATCTTGGCGCTAAAAAGGTGATGGCACGAAGGTCATCTAACCACGTCAGGATAATCTATGTCAACACTACATGAGATACAACAATTCTAAGAAGACCAATTGAAAGGCGATAGAGTAACTGTCAACCATTCCAATTCAAAAAAAAAAAAAAAAAAAAAAAAACCCTAAAAATACGGATGGTGCCCTTTCCTTTTAATTTCCTACGCTTTATTTACTTAGTAATGACGGTTAAAAACCGTCTAAATTGATTTTAGATATAAAAAAATGTTTGTTGCAAGCGTGTACCAACAATATTTCTTATCAACCTAGTTTAAAAGGGATTTACATCAAACCTTTACAAAATCAATCAAAACTTTAAGCTAACTTTACCAAACAAACTAAATTTACAAAAAGCATATAAGTAATTTTTTCAAAATCAAAATTACAAAACATTAACCTAAAATTTAACAAAATCATAATAGTGCTATCTGCACGTTTCAAAATTTATGGACACGTTTCATTTAAAACTCAATTCATGACATACATACAAACATACCAAATAATGAAATGCTTACTGTATTGGACTTTTACTCGATCAATATGTACTCACTCAAACTGCCCAGCAAAAATTGTATAAGGCATGGTTCGTCCTCACGCTGCTTGGCCAACCCGAGTGCTAGTCTATAATTCGAGAGTCGATCTCACCATACTTAGGCAACCAACCGTGAGGTTGGCCTTGTTCCAAACTAAACATGCTTTACAATTACGTCCAAAATTCATGAGTTATAATTTATTAAATAAGTTTTGTATTTTAAATTTGAGAAAATTATGTATGTGATAAAGTTAAGTAAGTTATCCATGACCTTAAGTAAGAATGAGAGTTAGATCTACATGTGAGTTATAAATTTGGATTTTTCTATGGAATCCTATAAACAACATATGTTGTATGGGTTGAGATATCAAGTATTAAGTGAAGTGAGTTAAAGAAAGGTCAAGTGAGTTTGAGAGAAAGTGTAAACCAAATTTATAACTTAATAAAAAAAATTCAATACAATTCAATAATACTTATCAATATAGTATCTTTTTCAAAAAAAAAAAAATGCTTGTCAAATATTCCTTATTTGATTTTTTGTTTTGTGAGTGTTTATCACACGCTTCCAGCAAGGCTATCATACTTAGATTGTCAAACTGAAGGTAGACCTTACCATACTTAGACGGTCAACCCAAGGCCAAAATACTAAAATGTACCAAAAGTGAGCTTAGGGTTAGTCTATAATTTTACTCGTAACATATTTCAAACTATATAAACGAGGGGAAATTATTAATGTGATACTATTTTAAACTATTGAATTTATGATGAAATTATAATCATTTTGTCTTTCTCCTACATCCAAACTGTATTTTAAAATAATAATAATAATAATAATAACAACAAAAAAAACCTCCAAATAATTTCTAACCAATGTGATGAATTTTTAACTTTAGAGTGAGAGAAATGACCCTACAACAGGACTTTCTCTCATATCATGACAAAAGTCATTTTAACCCTTATATAACCTAAACCCAAAAGGCTAGCATTTCCAATTTTTAAAAAAACTGCCATCTCTTTCTATATATATAATATGAAATAAGTATGGGTGACATATTTTAGAGATATAGAATAAAAAGAGAGGAAAATAATGTATATCTATGCATACATATAGAGAAAGAGTTAGAAATGAAATGAAATGGGGAAGACAGCATGATATTAGGGCATCATGTAACCCACATGGTGTCCTTGTGAGACAACACTCTCACTATTCATCTTTTCTCTCTTTGTTCCCTTATCTTAAACTCTTTCACTTTTTTATTTCACTTTCTCCCCTTCTCCCTCTCTCTCTCTCTTCTTCTTTTCAACAACTAACCTATCCCATCATGTCATGCCCTAGCTAGCTTGTACTATTTTGAGAGAGAGAAAATATATAAACTCTTTCTCTCTCTAAAAAGCACATGCACATAAATTTGTTGGGAGAGAAAGTGGGTTTTGTCCACCTAACATGCAACATTTCCCATAGTATGTACAAACTCAAGTTGCAGTTCTTGAATATTCCTCTTGAGTTATATATTAAAAATGAAAAAAATTCACCAAGACTTTTCGAGCTTTCAAGTATCTATCTCCAAACAAAAAACCCTAGAGTGAGAAATTTCTCACAACTTTGACTCTCTTTGGGAATTGTTTTTACACCATGGTATTTAATGCCCAAAATCTTGTATGATTGGTCAACAAACACTAGCAAAAGGGCCCTTAATATTTATTGTTGTTGTTAAAATACATCAAAGGCACATATTTTTTGTTTCCAAAAGTTTTATTAGAAAAAAGGGTACTTCATCAAGGAAATAATAGATCACCATGAATTGAACTCATTACCTTAAGCAGTCCAAGACCCTCATTGACCACTTGAGCCACTCCATGATGGTTGATGTATAATACACATGCATGAAAGAATCATTTACAAAAGAAAATGTATAGTATAAACAAAGAGTATAGTTACTTTTTTAGTACTTGGAGTGCACCACATTCGCTTCCGTATAGTAATTAACGTGACAAACAATAAACGAGAGTAGTAAGAGAAATGTATGCAATAATGGGTTGTATGGTAAAAATGAAGTAATTAGAAAACGGGCATGGGATGTCTCCCTGAGTACCAACTGATGGCTCTGAAACACATGGTCATTGTGTCCAAAACATTTATATATTGAGGGAACTGCTAGATGGAAACACACAAACATAAATAAATAATATATATATATATATATAAGAATTGAAAAGATCAAAGAAAGAAAGAAAGAAAGGTCGATCTCTCATTTTAATGTCTCTCCCATTATTCTCTACCACCTCTCACGTCGACACTTGGGGACCTCCCTATCATCTCTATTTTTTTTATTTCAACATCACAAACCAAAGATAAATAAATAGATGACTTGCATGGTCTTGTCTCCATATATTAGCCTATTCGGTCGCTCATAGTTCAACTGACATTTTTAATGTATTAATAACTATGAGATTTGTGGTTTGAATCTTACTTAAGAGAAATTATATTTTTAATTTTTATGTTTGGGATCTAATTTAAATTAAAATTGAACATTTTTACTGTCATTTCACCATTGCTCACTTTTAGTTTTTGTGTGATTTTTAGTTTACTTTTATACTTATTTTATTTTGAAAATTAAATTCACGTAAAAACTAAAATAACCATTTTATAAATATTTTGAGATTTAAAATTAGTTTAATAATCATTTTAATCAATATTACATTAACGATTTTGTTATTTTATGGATTAAAAGTGAGCATTGTTAAAATGACGGGAGTAAAAATGTTTAATTTTGAAACATGTCACTGGATTGAAATTAAACCCCAAATCTCAAGCTGTTTTTTAAAAAAAAAAAAAAAAAGAAAGAAAGAAAATTACTTTCTTTTCACTCTAAATACTAAATACTAAACAGTTGGCCCTACATATTCAACGCTAAATTCTAAATACAATATACTTTAAATTAATGTAAATATACTTTTAAATCTGATATATTTTCTTAAAATTTAAAAAGAAATTCGATTTTTACATTTTAGATTAAAAAAAAAAAACTATCTTATTTAATAGAAAATATAACTTTTATTTTTATATGTTTTTTTTAACAGATTTATATATGTTTCTAGTAGAGCAACTTAGAACCTAAGAACAAATATTTTAATATATTTATAAATAAAAGTTATATTTGTAAATAAAAATAAAAATACAATTCTTATAAAAGAAATTTAGAAAGTAATTATTATCACAGTTTTATAAAAACAAAATAATTATCAAGGACCATTCCGTCTGTCAAAAGATACATTAGAAATTGTGGCTCTTGATTTGAAAAAAAAAGAGGAAAAAAATTGTGGCTCTTTGTCTGCTTGGGTAAGTCAATGGGCCTTTTGGTCTCATTATTGGGCTCAAGAGGCAATTTATGGCTGTGGACTGTGGACCCATTAGTCGGTTATTGGGCCCCAGTCCCCTTATTGGGCTTCTAAATATGTCGCTTTATATTGGGCTATGGTTAAAGAGGCCTGTTTAGTGGGCCTTTCTTCCTTTTAGTGGGCTCCAGCATGGCAATGTACTTGGAGCGTGGTGGAAGTTGGGCCTATGACCAGTATATGGGCCTCTTATTCGATCTCAAAACTTACCAGTTAAATCTATAAAATAATTACAAATACAATTAATTTAAAATAAATTAACAAATGTAATTATTTGTATCATGATTATTATCACATATTTTTTTATAATGAATATTTATAATACATTATACTGATAGTAATAAATATTTATAATACATAATACTGATATTAACGAGTATTTATAATACAATATTAAAATATATTAATGATTATGAATATAAATAATTTAAAATTTACTTACATTAGCAATTATTTTGTAAAAATTAGTAATTATTTTATGAGAAAGAATCCATTCAAAACAATTTATCTTAATATATGTTTAAGAAATGTGTACTTAAAAAAAAAAAAAAATCATAGAATATCCACAGTTTTCAAGTTTTAAAATAAGTGGTTATTGATTTTTTTTTAAACGAAATTGTTATTTTGCACCTGATGGGAGTGAGAGAGATATTTCGCTTCCCATAATACCACTCTTCTAATTGGATTTTATTGATGGAAGTCGGTCAATTATATTGATTGAAGTCTATAATACATTTTAGAAACTAATTGATGCTAACTCCATTCTAAATAAACCATAATCAATTTGATTAATTGAGATCAGTCCATAGTTATTGATTGAAGAAATTAAAGTGTGAATTCTAATTTTATGCCATTCTTAGTAAATAATTTGAAAAGTTTATTTGCTTGATTCTTTTATTTTCGTGTTTAATTATAACTACAAATACCCCTAATTAAAATGCCAACATTTAAAATAAGAAAAGTCCAAACTTCTGTACAAAAACATCGTACAACCTAACATTTGTAATTTACTAAGTTGGAAACAATTCGAATGTTGTTATCAAAAAAAAAGAAGCAATTCGTATGTAAGAAATTGCATCAGTTGACATGATATACAAACTGTCGTGTAGTAAGCAAAAATTATACTCAATGTTAGAAATTTTCTTTAAAAAAAGAAGAAGTTACAATACCAACTCAACTTCTTCATACGATGAGAAAGTTAATATTTTTATATAATAAATCTTATGATTTTAGAAACTAAAATTTATTTTAAATAATTTGATAAAATTTAATAAATAATGTTTGCAATTCTTAATATTTAAGGAAATAAATATATAAAAAAAATAGGAAGATAATTATTTATGCGTTAATAATTATATTATAAATTAGTTATACATGGTAACTATTTATGAATATTTAATTCCATAGCTATTATTAATGATTTTTTTTTCTTCTTATTTTAACAACAATTTTTTTTTCACCTTTGTTTTATGAGCTGTACGAATGCAAATGACCCATAAATACCAATGACAAACAATTCAAAGAATCTGTAGATAGTTTTATTGTTTGATATTAATCTAGTTTAATAGCATTGGATTCGATTTCGAGAATCTGTCCTTGAATTTAAAAAAAAAAAAAAGAAAAGAATTATTTTGATAAAATCACATTATAGTGTGTATTGTTAGGTGTAAATTTCACCGAGAAAAAAGTCGATTTCACTGGAAACTGGATCAAATTCTCTCCTAACTATTCTATTTTATTCTTAAAAAAAAAAAAGTTTAGTTCCCTTTATTTTTGTTAATTTCCCAAAGTCCCAAATTCAGAGCCACCTGCAAAACTTGAAACTGATACAAAAACCTTTTTGATGAATCAAGAATTTCTCTGATCTAGAAACGCCCAAACTGACCTTCTCATTTTTGTGTGTGGATTTCCGTTCGTTGTGAAGATGGGCAAGGTTAGGGTCGGCGCGGCGGTGGTCTGTGCTGCGGCGGTTTGCGCGGCGGCGGCGCTGGTGGTCCGCCACCGTATGAGAAACTCCGGCAAGTGGGCTCGAGCGATGGCCATTCTGAGAGAGTTCGAGGAAAAATGTGGAACCCCTATTTCCAAACTCCGGCAAGTCGCCGACGCCATGACCGTCGAGATGCACGCCGGCCTCGCATCCGAAGGCGGAAGCAAGCTCAAGATGTTGATTAGCTACGTCGATAATCTCCCCACCGGGTATTGAAGATTTTATTTTGTTAAATCCCCTTTTGATTTCGTTTTGAATTTTATTAGATCGATTTGGACATTTTACTTGATTGAACTAGCTCAAATCTATGGATGTTTTTTTTTTTTTCTCATTTCGTTGTGGATTTGTTATTTCTTAAGCTCATGCAATGGATTAAAAGAGGACGAAGCATTTTTATTTGTTGTTTTGTTTGTATCTGATGTTTTTTTTTTTTTTTTTTTTGATCTGGAGAGTTTGAAGTTTCTGATTTTTGTATGTACTATATCATGCTGGCCCTTCCTAGATCTGTCTTTAGGTTTTAATTTAATATTCTTGGTGTTTATTTTATTGGTCTGTTGAATTTACATATCTATTTGCACTATGGATCATACCCATCTTAATTACTTTTGCTTTAGAAGTTGTTTTGATCTCAAATCTCGATTGGTTTTACTCTTTTTAAGTTATTTCAATCGACTTGATTTACTTAGAATGGTAATTGGTTATCTACACTTCAAATACAAGATGCAGAGTTACTAGGAAGTTTGTAATGTAATAGTTTCAATCTTGTTTGATTTGACATATACTATTCCATGGATGGTGTATTTTAAAATGACGATTTCTTTCGAGCTGTGAGTTGCTTACTTTCCTTCTTATATTAGAGATGAAGAAGGGCTTTTCTATGCATTGGATCTTGGCGGTACGAATTTCCGAGTGTTGCGTGTACAGTTGAGAGGGAAGGACAACCGAGTTGCTAAGCAAGAATTTGAGGAGGTTTCAATACCTCCACATTTGATGACTGGATCTTCAGAAGTTAGTGCTTTCTTCTTGAATTTATAGTATGAATTTCCCTTAGGATAGAGCATAAGCTGAAATATCTAGTGCTGGTTCTGCAGGCTCTGTTTGATTTTATCGCTCAAGCACTCGCAAAATTTGTCGCCGAAGAAGGTGAAGGCTTTCACCCACCACTGGGACGGCAAAGGGAACTGGGTTTTACTTTCTCCTTCCCTGTGAGACAAACATCAATATCATCGGGGACACTAATTAAGTGGACAAAAGGCTTCAACATTGAAGACACGGTTAGTAATAATTCCTTAAGTTTCATTATCATTCTTTAATGTCAATTAGGTAGCCATTTGTTGGATATTTTAATCCATGTAATATTGTCATTTCATTATGTTCCTGATAAAAACCCATACAGAAGACTGTCATTATCATTAAAAAAAGTTGATTAGCTTCATTTAGGGTGTTCTTGGTGAGTTTGCATTTGTTTATATGACTTATACTTCTTGTCCCTGGTATGGAATTATTTGCTACCTAACTCTGGGATGAGGAAAGACAGAGAAATTTTACTCTTGCCATGCTTGGTTTGGTTACAAAATGCTGGACTTCATCGTTTGCAATGATGTGTGTCCATACTGGAAATATAGTATTTCGTATTGAATCGTATATGTTATTTCCATTTGAATTAAGAGAGCATTTATGCAGAGGAAACTAAGATAATCAATTAGTTCAGTACTTTCGTGACTTGAGTATAATGTCTGTCCATGCCTGTTTTATTTTTATTATTTTTTTAAAAGATCTATGCTTGTTCTATGCATTGAAAATGGGCTGTAGTTCAATGAAAGTAAAGTCATCTTTCCGTGCTATCAATAAAGATTAGTTAGATTTGTAAGGGATTGCCGTTGGATCACAGATTGTAATCTATCAACCTGTTAGGAATGGCCCTTAGGGGAATTGTGGAATAACAGAGGGGTATATGAGCAAATACTTGGGGAGTAAGTTAGAGACTTATGGTTATAAGTAGGAGAGGATTGAGAGTGATAGGGGATGCATATTTTGAGTGATTACACTATAGGCTCAAAAAGATGATTCTCTAGAGAGAAGGGAGGTTCCAAGTCATATTCAAACTTGGGTTATCTTGTAGTTGTTTCTTTTATTTCGTAATACAATTCGGATCCAAGAACATTTAGATAAATAATATTTGATCCTCACTGTTCATTGATTAAAAGATTCAATAGGTAAGAGTAACTGACTGTTATAAAGTGTATGAAACCTACTTATACATCACTAGGAGGTTTTGATGCACCGTGAAACATTGATTTTAAATTATGGATCTTTCTTGGAAGTTGACGCTCATTTGCCTCTCGGCCGATTCTATTTCAGGTTGGGGAAGATGTTGTGGGTGAATTAACCAAAGCCATGGAAAGACAGAAACTTGACATGCGTGTTACAGCTTTGGTAATTCCCATGGTTCTCCTCCTCCAAGTTCTTTCTCACTTATCCTTTTTCTGATGGGTGATGCTAATGCTCATTATTCGACTTTGCAATATAATGCCATGATTTCATATTTCTTGGTGAGTTTGGGGTGCGGTGCCCGGTGGGTGTGGATGCGTGTATTTTTTGTGCTGACTTTGTCCTTTTTGAGCTATAGGTAAACGACACGATTGGAACATTAGCAGGAGGTAGATACCATGATAACGATGTAATTGCTGCTGTGATTTTGGGCACCGGAACAAATGCAGCTTATGTAGAGCGTGCCCATGCTATTCCCAAGTGGCATGGGTTACTTCCTAAATCAGGAGAAATGGTTAGTAGATTGGGAGATTTTTTATTGTTCTTTGACATGCTACTGCTCTTGCAAGCTTGTCTAGCCTCTCCCCTTAATTTTATTCGATCATAAAAATTTTACTATCCAAAGCTGTTGCATGAATTTATCAATGAAATACGAATACCTGGAACATCATATATTATTGCAGGTAATTAATATGGAATGGGGTAACTTTCGGTCCTCGCATCTGCCTCTGACAGAATATGATCAAGCATTGGATACAGAGAGTTTAAACCCTGGGGAACAGGTAAAATCAGTCTAAATATAATCTTCATCTTAGAATCACTCAAAGAAATGGTTTTCTGGATATATATTGAATAATTCTCTCCATTACTTATAGATTTTCGAGAAGTTGATTTCTGGCATGTACTTGGGAGAAATTGTACGTAGGGTATTGTTGAAGATGGCTGAAGAAGCAGCTCTCTTTGGCGATACTGTTCCACCCAAACTGAAAATTGCATTTGTATTGAGGTCTGCAGTTTACCATCTGGATGTGTTATTGGTTAAGAAGATACACTCCATTATCCATGATTATATTTTGTTTCCACGTAACGATCTAGAATGATGTTGGAGTTTACTTCTATTATAACGTTCCGAACCGGAAACAATGATCATTGTTAGTTTACATATTAGCTGACACTTGCTAACCGATGAAGCATACTAATTGCCATTTCCTCTGTTCTGACTGATGATGGATCTGAAACTGATTGTTCAAACCGGAAGCTTGTAAATAGTTTAATTTCTTACAGACCTTCATCTTAGGCTTATGTTAATGAACTTGGCCGTTGTCAACTTTTCTTTTAGGAAAAATAAATTGCGTTAACACGCACATATGATTGGCTGCCTAAAAATTTATTCCGCTATGCCATTTTAGTTTAATTTCAAAAATTCTCTTTCAACTTTCTAACGTAACTTCTTTTTTCTCTTGAATATGTAGGACTCCTCACATGTCTGCCATTCATCATGACACATCGCCCGACCTCAAAGTTGTTGGAAGCAAACTGAAGGATATCTTAGAGGTAAGACATCCACCCGAAAATCTGACCTCAAAATATCTTTTTGCTTTTGGAGAGATTTAGGCGATTGTAGCCACCCTACCTAGGATTTAATATCATATGAGTTATCTTAGCAATCAAATATAGTAAGATTAGGTTGATGAAAATAGATGTTATGTGTGCAAGTTGCTGTGTACACTCATGGATGTATTAAAAAAAAAAAATTAGGCATGTTATTTAATAACTTTTTTAGATGGGAGGACAATGCTGAAATTTTAGATATTGCCCTGTGTAATGTATTCACTCTTTGCCTTTTGCTTTACTGCCAGATATCTAATACCTCCTTGAAAACAAGGAAGATCATACTGGAACTCTGTGACGTTGTTGCCACGCGGGGCGCACGTCTATCTGCTGCTGGTATCTTAGGAATCCTAAAGAAACTGGGGAGAGATACAGTCCAGGATGGGGAGAAGCAGAAGTCTGTTGTAGCATTGGATGGAGGGCTGTATGAGCACTACACAAGATTCAGAACTACCATGGAAAGCACACTCAACGAGCTACTCGGAGATGAGGTAGCTGAAAACATCGTCGTCGAGCATTCAAATGATGGCTCTGGCATCGGAGCGGCTCTACTTGCAGCCTCTCACTCTCAATACCTTGAGGTAGATGAGTCCTAAGGGGAAAAGGGTCTCAAAAATTGCAGGTAGTGTTATATTATGTGGAGTGGCAGAAGCTTTAGATTTTTGTTGAATTTTCTGCTGCACATTATGTCACTTTCTGATGCCTTAGACCGTAGCTCAAGAGTTCTCTCCTCGTCCTTTATTTATGGTTAGTGAGAGTATACGAAATTTAGTAAAGTTTTTCGGTCGGATGAACGTTTAAAATGTAGCCAAACGAGGGGAGGGGTTTGAAAACTGATGCTCGAAGGATCATTTTTCTTGGTTGCTATGCAAATAAATAGGGCATAAGCAATGTGGTTGTACTGCTATTGAATTTTGGATGTAACCAAAACATCCAACTGCCTTTTCATATTATCTTTCATAGAAGGTTAGCTGAAGGGCTTCAAAGAACTGCTTTCATAACCTTAATTTGCATTTATTTATTAAATTTGAGTGATACATAAAAAATGGGGTAAAATTGAAAAAAACGTCTCTTCCTCTTTTCTCTTTGCTTTCTTCTTCAATAAACAACAAAGTTCAAATGACTTGGAACAGTACAAAAGTTTCGTGAACCAAATGATAGTAAAGAGTTTTGAATCTTTGGCTTTTCTCGTGCTTTGCTTCCTTGATGGAATCTTCATGTGTCTGCTTTCTTGGCCACTTGCATTTGCATTCTTCTCTTTCTTTTGTTTGGAAGTTTTTTTTTTTCTTTATGGTTACTCCTTTTTGTTTGGGTCTAATGCTTATGCGTCTCGATCAATTGAAGCTTGTGAAACCTGGTTTCTTATTTATCATGTTTGATATATATATTTTAGTACAAATTTGAGGGAAGGAGACCACAAATATTACATAGAGAGTACTATTGCTCTCAAATGAATAAAAATCAAATATCGATTCTCGAGATCGAACTTAGAACCATGGTGTTGAATTGAATTACCACCCAATAATGAAACAACACGTTACTAACCGTTTCAGTTATCATATTTGCTGTATCACACCATTATATGCTTTTTTTTTACAGTTGATTATGTGCTTTTTCTTATTGTTGGATTGTTCCCTCGATCATGTCTATTTCTTCCATACTTCTACTTTCATGTATGAACCTTTGGTGTTAACTGCACAGTTCCATTTCATTTTGGCTCTTTTTGATAATGAATTTGTTTTTGGTTTGGTGAAAGTGAAACTTGTTAGCTTATTTTTTTTTGGAGAAGGCAAAGGGGGAAGAATAAAAAAAAAAAATCCTTTTGCTAAATTACTCAAATTTGATTTAAAGGAATTGATTGAAACCTCAAAGGATTATTTTTAAAATTGGAAGTTCAGAAGTATAATTGTTATAAATTTTATAGTTCTCAACCTTTGAGTGAAAAAAAAAAATTACAAAAGTTTAGGCTGTCGATACATGTGTGTGTCGAGATTTAGACGAAGCTCAATTAGTTGAAATAATACAATACCAAAGAAACTGCCTTTCTTAAGGCTAAACTTATTCATGTGATGACAATTCATCAAATACAACTTCAAACTCAGCACAGAAATCTCAACAACTTTGTTATTAGTAAGCAGATACTAAATTCATCAACATTATGAATGAATACTCACTGAGAATGAAGCGACAAATTGTTAAGCCGTTCGAGTGACAAAATCAAAGCCTGGGTTCCCAAATTCCCTTCCCCATGAGCCTTAAGCGACACATAAAGCTGCTGAGCCAAAGCCAGTCCAGGAAGAGCAAGCCCCATTTTCTCACACTCCTTCAAACAAATCCCCAAATCCTTCACAAAATGATTCACATAAAACCCAGCTTCAAAATCCCTCTTCAGTATCCTCCCCCCATACAGATCCAGCGATTTCGAACCCGCCGCCCCGGTCGAAATCGCCTCCAAGAACAACCCCACATCCAGCCCCGCTTTCTTCGCGTAAATCATCCCTTCCACCAACCCCACCATCGTCGAACCTATCGTGATCTGGTTCGCCAGCTTCGCGAATTGCCCTTTTCCGCTTTCCCCCATGTAATTCACCTTCCCTAATAGAGATAGTAGGGGCTTCAATCGCTTGATTTCGCCTTCGTCCCCGCCCGCAAAGATTGCTAGGGTTGCGTTCTTCGCGCCGCGGTCGCCGCCAGAGACCGGCGCGTCGATTGCTTTGCAGCCCTTGGCGAGGGCGGCGGCGCCGATTTCGCCGGCGAGGGAGGGGTCGGAGGTGGTCATGTCGATGAGGACGCCGCCGGGGTGGAGGCCGGCGAGGGCGCCGGAGCTGGGGTCGAGGAGGACAGAGCGGACGTCGGAGGGGTAGCCGACGATGGAGAAGACGACGTCGGATTGGGCGGCGACGGCGAGAGGGGAGGCGGCTAGATTGGCGCCGAGATCGAGGAGGGGTTGGGCTTTGGAGATGGTGCGGTTGAAGACGGTGAGATTGTAGCCGGCTTTGATGATGTGAGAGCACATGGAACAGCCCATTACGCCGGTGCCGATCCAGCCGACGCGGGTGGTTGCCGGGCTCACGGTGTCGCCGGAAGTGGCCATTGAGCGGCGGATGAGAGTGTGGAAAGGGAGAGATAGGGTGGGGATTAGTTTGTGGGACTGGGAATGTAGGGATCGAAGACTTTGCAAACCCATTTTTCTTTTCTTTTTTTCCTGAATTATTTGATGGGTTTTCTTGCCCATTTTTCTTTCAATTTTTGGGATTATTATTATTATTATTATTTTTATAGAAATAAAAACTGTTGGGACAAATTAAAGAGGTTGAAGTAGGTAAATATCTTCAACACCTTCTATTAGGGTTTCAATTCACAATTTTTTTTTTCCCTTTTCATCATAGACACACAATGATAGTAAACTCTTACTCCTATTTAATTTTTAGAAAAAAAAAAAAAAAAAAAAAAAAAAAAAAAAACTATTGCCCTTATTGGCATTTTCATCCTATTAAATGTTCTCCAAATTTTAAATATGGCATTAAGCACAGTTTTTTTTTCCCTTTTATGTCCTTTTTGTTTTGGGACAAATGGCAAATGCACAAAGCTGGTTTTAGCCCATCTCTTTTATTTCATTAACTTCTTTTCTGTATTTTGTTTCGTATATACTAACAAAGTTCAACCTTTATTGATTCCACATATTAACCATTTTTATATATTATTCAGTCAATAATTCTTTCCTCAAGATCATTGCCCTTCATCCTGCAATATCACTACTTCGAGCATAGAGATAACTCGTCGGGTCTCGCTGAGGGATTGACCACGAGATTGAGCTGCTACCAGGGGTCAAACCTCCAGTAACAAGATTTAAAGTGGGAACGATTGAGAGATGCATTTTAGTCTTAACGAGTTGCAACTCTGAGAATAAGTATTGAGGAAATGTGAAATATGTAAAAGAAAGAACTCTTTCAAATGTGATATATACCTCCATAAAAGAGATTCACATTTGTAAGAGTTAAAAACATTTTTTAGAGTAAAATACACATTTTTAAGCACTTCAAAAGTAATTTCAAACAACACTATAAGTCAAGTCCTTTATATGGAGGTAGTACATGTCATATAAGTATAAGACAAAGAGGATAATTTGGGTGCAGCCAGCTATGAAGTCACACATATATGACGCATGTGCCACACATCTCAATTTATTTATTTTTTTTTTAAGAAAAAAAAAATTGCAGCCTTGACTGCATTCAAATTGCCCTCTAAGATAAATAGGGAAACGTGTTTAAGTCTCCGTAGCTCTTTATAATAGAGAAACAACAATATCTCTCTCATGATTCAACGGGCAAAAGGTTCTACCATAACTTACGAAACAACAGTACCTATACAGTATACGTTACAAAACACTAAACCAAGATTAGTTGAAATGAGAAAATTCACGGAACAGTTAGAAAAGAAAAAGATGAAATTTGGTGGAGTAGATGAAAATTGCAACGTTGGGTGGAGCAAAAATTCAATATAGTTATCAAACTAATGGAGAATATATACTTTTTATATTCGTAATTGTTCGAACCAATTTTTGTGTATCTTGACTATTGTCGTGGAACATACCACTTGACACCTACAACATTTAGATGAAAAATCATAGAAAATTAACTCCAAGGTAGGTGATTACTATGGATTTGAACCATTTATCTATTAGGTCCTGCTGAGTTCCTCAAGACCATCATGGTCGCTCCATGATAATAAACCAATGGAGAAGATTATGGTATTGTTTCTTCCAGAAATTTGTGCAAAGGAGAAAAAGTAACCTGAATGGATTTCTAATGAGCTAGTATGCACGCGCACCTCACAAATTCTCAAATCAGTACTGTTGAATCTATAGTGTGAATCAGAATATTTGGTATCTTCAAAACCCCATGGCCCATACCCTGAAATGTTAATGAATGGCACAGGTTCTTCTTAACATAAAAAAAAAAAAAATTTACCCTCAACCGCCCATTCTACTTCTTATATTTATTTAAACCACAATTTCTAAAATAATTCAATGATTGAATTCTTGATAGGAGATGATTTCTATCAGTGATAGAACTTAACCAGGGATAGAATGACTCTATAACTGATTGAATTCTATCTAGATAGAACTAACCAATGATGAAATCGATGATAAAACTCAATTTGAATTTCCTATTACAAATGAATTAGTTTTGATTTTATATTATAAATGAAAATATTTTGTCCTTTTTTATTATACATGCAAAAACCCAAAAAAAAAGGCCAGAAAAGAGATTCGTGAAGCATAGCATACTCTGACCCTGAAACCAGAACTCTGAGATGCATCCCACAACAGCCCAACAAACACAAACTATAAGAAAGGAGACCCAAAAAACAACATGCCATAGCCAATCATAATTCCTGAAAATGATGAAAAAAACTCATATTTGCAGAGCATGAATACAATGCTAGATATTAATGATATAACACAAACCATTAGAAATCAAGAACCATTATCCTAAACTTTGAAATCATCCATACACCATGACAACCCAGAAAGAGAGTAATCTATAATGGATTTCACCAAGGGAAGTATTCCAGAATTCATGAGGGAATTATCAATCAGGAGCAATAACTGTCAGGTAATGAAGCTTTAGATGCCAAAAACTAGTATCTACTCTCTAACAAAAACAACTAAAAAGAAGGCACATGCATGCAATTAATATCAGAAGCTTCTGCACTTGTTATAACTCATTTATGCACACTGAACTGAACAGATCGATTATCAAAATCCAACTCCACTTGTCTTGTTAGAGAGAAGAAAACATTTTATCAAAGTGAAATGAAGGATCATGAGGAAATGCTCAACTAAAATAAAACTGACAACCCCTCTTGAATGAGAGAAGAAATCTCAGGGATCCAATAAACTAAATTATGCAGTAAGATATTGTATACCTGATCTTTAATTGGGTATATGCAATACCCAACTTCTGTACTCAATGAATGAAGAAATGAAAACATATGCAAATCTTCCAACTAATTGTCACCTCAAACTTCAAAGCCAAGTCACCTATCAGCAAAAGAACAAGAAAGAGAAATTGAACTTGAACTAAAGGAGTCTACAAACCAAAATCTATTCATAATCACGTCTAAAAAACCAAGAATTAAATCCAAAAAGAGAGATTTCATTTACAAAAACTGACAATGTAAATGATAAAATCTGAACTTATAGTACAATCCAGCATCATCTGAAACACAATTCTATATCTTTATAACAATGTCAGCTCGCACAAAGATCATTACTTAGAAGCAATAAATAACACACACCATACATTCTACGATTGAATTCATTTCCGTAACTCAAAATCTCAGCTTATTTCAAACAAATAAAATTGATCTTATTTGTACTCGAATGTAGGCACAGGCGGTGCATCAAAGCTCTCCAAAATCGTCGTCTCGCTTCCTCCACTCGAAGCTGCAGGTTCCTTTTTCTTTCCTCCACCAAACCAACCTCCGAGCCACGAGCCGCTATCGGAATCCGAAGACGAAGAAACGCTAGCCAACTCCGCCTGTGGTAGAGACAGCGGAGGACCGCGGCCAGGCAATTGAACGCCGCCGCCCAAACCAGCAGGCTCTTCAATTCCAACAGGCATATTCGGTTGCTGGCTAAGAACTTTATTAAGCATAATCCCAGCTCCTTCAATCAAAGCCAACAAAACGCCACCGAACACAGCCGAACGAGCGGCCGAAGCAGGTCCCTGACGCATCTGGAGAAACCCGCCGGTGGCGGCGCCGGCTATTATGGAGTTCCATGGATCCTCCTTCTGGCGGACATAGACCATGGTACAATCGAAAGCAGAGAATAAGCCGCCCCAAACGGCGAAGCTGCCGCCAACGCGCGGCGCGTTCATCCGGACGGCTTGGGAGCCGCCGATGATCCTGGATCCCTTGGGGGAATTGTAGAGACCTTTGATGAAGTGAAAAGCTGAGCCGCCGACGGCTCCCATGCCGAAAGCGCCGCCGATGTCGTCCAGGATGCGATCGGGGCAAGGTTCTCTTGAAGTTTCCGGCGTTCCCATGGCGTCGATCGGAACAGATGAGTCTAGGGTTTTTCCTGACCTCTGTGTTCGGTTGCACCGCCTCCCACTAGCGTAGGTTTTTCAAGGGAGTTTATTAGCTTTGTGTTTTAACTATATATATATATATATATATATATATATATATATATAGACCTCCTTTTATTTTTCTTCCAAGAATGAATAAATAAGTCTTCTTAAAAATGGAAAAAAAAGGGAATGGGAATAATTCTTGAATTTAGGCAAAATCATTTCTTTTATAGTCACGTTTTTTAAAAATTTCATTTTTCATTCTCTTTTTACCAACTTTTCATTTTCTCTGCAACAATTTTTTATACATCAAATCACTATTTTTCACTCTCATTATTTTATTTTTTTTCCATAATCATTTCGTTTATTTCATACAAATAATCATCATTCTCATAATCATTATCTTCATCCTTTAACACAAATAATCATTCTTTTTCCTGATTCTCATTTCTCTCATAATCATTATCATTTTTCTTCTCCTAAACACATCGTAAGTTAAAAATGATTAAGAATAAGTATACGTGACAAAAGCTAACAGTAAACATACTCCTAATTTAATAGGTTAAATATTTCATCTTTAATTGTTCGGAAGCTAGAACTTAAGACTATTAAGATTTTTCAAATTAAAAACTACCCATTTGATGATATTGTTGGTGAATTAAGGACACACCATTATATGTGTATTATTGAGGTGATGTTAGCAAGTCATTGTTTTATTATACAGTTTTTTTAGTTCAACAAATAGAGGTTGAGAATCTGAATTCTTATATGGTAGAGTTATGGATATAGCTCGCGTATATAAATAGTTTAACGCATTTGATTTGTTTATGATTACTACCTCAAGTATATATATATTTTTTTAATGGAATACTATTTATTAAATTTGATGTAACTTGCACATTGAACTTAACTTTTAAAACCATGTAAATTTCATCACTTATTGAACAATGTTTCGGTTTGGTCTAAAATTGAGAAAATTCAACCCAATATCACTGTTAGTCGATTATTTATATACAATTAAATATCTATAAATTAATGTTACAAATGAATCTTGAACCTGAGATTTCGAGAAGAACATATTCTAAAAATCTAAGATTTCAACCAACTGTACCACCCTAACCCTAGAGTATGATTATTGATTTTGTGCACATTTATTGAACTATTGCTTTTGGTAAAGTAAAACCAACCGGATACTATGGAATACTAAAAATAGTAAAACTCATTATTAAATCAAATGAATTCTAAAAATATCAAAACATATGTTAAAATATTGGACATGGATGTTCCAAGCATGTAGAAGGGCATTTATTATTTAAATTTTAAAAAAAATTAAAAAAAAAAAACAAATAAATAAATAAATAACTTGCTCCGTTAAAAAAAAAAAATCCTTGTTTGGCCTTTTTATATATCATGAAGGTAGATTAACCATTTTACATTACATGTTAAATTATTGTTATTTTCATCAAAAGTACACAACTTACATGCTCCATGTGTTAACCACGAATATTTTCAGCAAAAAAAGATCGTTATTTTTAAGAGCACACTGCTATTATGAATATAAACTAAAGCTACTCTATCATTATCTAAATAAAAAAAAGAAAAAAAAAAACAATATATCAAATAGAACATAGAATAATTTATTAACAAATTTATAGCTTGATGGGTGTCAACAATAATAAAAGCAGATAACACAGTTTCATTATCTACTAAATTGGACACAAACCTGATCAATTCTGAATATGATTGATGATCTGGCTAGCTGCTTGCCTTTCACCAATGAAGTAGTCCATAGAAGCACTATACCAAATGCTGCTACCACCACCATGACAATGCAATCCAATTCAAACATAGCATCAAACAAGAGTACTAAGAAAAGTCTCTTGCAATCAGTACATAAAAAAAAGAACTAATATAAAGTAAAGGGATAAAAAGTAAAGATCTAAATTGAAGTGTACAACTATAAATGTTACAATTATGCAAGAGTGTTAACAAGATGATTCAGATCTTTAGATATCTTCCCTGAAACAACGCATCTAGATCTGATAAGTGAAATAAATCCTCCGAGTAATAGCACAAAGCCAGATGTGACTTGGATATCACAGCCTCAAATCTCCAACGTAGAAGTCATCGATCATGTCGAAGACTCGAGTTGCATGTTGTGGCCTGTACAAAAAGTCTTGAGGTTGAAACTAACATGTTTAGAAGATTGTTGCAAGGATGGAATCTAATATAGTTTATATGGAAGGTACGTACATTATGACAGATTTATATTTGGGATCTTTGATATCAACACGAGTCAGTTGGTTAAGACATATATCATCAACAACAAGGTCAAAATTTGAATTCTCACCCCACATATTATTTGATCTAAACAATATGGGATCTTTGATTCTTCCCAATAGGAAGTTGAACAAAATCAAGATGCCACCCAAGTGTTTTCCATTTACATTTCACACCATGATTCTGTAGTTAGTAGTTCAAAAATAGAGAAAGGTTGAAAAAAAGGTATCGCTGAAGCAACCATTTGAAAAAGCTTTGCTGAACTTAATTATTGTCTATCTATGCTAAAACAATGCTAGGGTATCCAAACCTGATTATTTGGACAGATAAAATAATATGATATAATACAGCTGATGCCATCATAAAAATGTTTGAGAGAGGTGGTGTCAGCTTGATTTACCCATAAAACCCTTCTGTAGAATCACCCCCAGCATGTGCTAGGATGGCATCTCCTCCTGGATGTTCTTCAACATAAGAGGTAACATCGTACACCTATGCTCGATCAAAATTGAAAATAGATTACGACAACATACAAGCAAACCACAACTTTTGCTATGAGCTTGGACATCAAACCACAAGAGAGAAGATTATACCTTGTTCTTAATAATGATCCAACAATCAGTTCTTTTGTTATGAACCGAGACCTCGTCTTTACTGTAGACTTTAGATGTCTAAAAGCAAGAAACAAAATTTAGAATACAATGAACAACCGAAAAGAATACTTCTGCCTTTATGAAAAATCAATGCAGACCCTTAAAGTTAACAACAATAAGATCTATCATTAAAGTGTGCAGCACAAACAGATAAGCTCAGCAAAGAGAATTGAAATCACTATACATAGCTCAGTAATCCGATCAATAATGGGAAAGGCATTGATCAGTCTAAACACCGTATTAGTAAGAAGTTAAGAACATCTTTATGGTGGCTGGCAGAGGTGATTTCATTTCTTTTTGGAAAGACAATTGGGTGGGAGATTTCTCTCTCAAAAGCAAATTTCCTCTCTTCTTGTACAACATTTCATTTAACAAGAAAGGCACTGTGCATTATCATTGGAACTCTGCTGCCCACCAATCTGCCTATTGATAAAGATGACTCTTGGAGATGAAAATTAGAAAAGGATGGCTGTTTCTCCACTAGTTTCCTTACTAAGAGCCTTGTCTAATCAAATGAAACATCAAACAGTGTCTTTTACTAAGAGCCTTATCTCACCAAGTTGCTGCCCCATGTGTTCTCTTCTGAGGAAACACAAAATCATCTGTTCAGAAGCTGTGTTGTTGCAACAAAATGCTGGAACTTTCTTCTTTGCTCCTTTGGATGGTTTACAACTTTGCCAAGAGACATTCCTCGTCTTCGTAAACATGTATTGACGGGTCATCCCTTCAAGAATGGAGCAAAGATCCTTTTGGAACAATTTTGTTGCTGTTTATTTTTGGAAGTTGTGGATTGATGGAAATGGCAGACTCTTCCAAGATAAGATTCAATCTACTGAATCCTTTATTGAATCGTTTAAAAATTTAGCTATTTTTTGGAGTATTTGTTTCGTCCCATATTGTGACTATAGTAAAAATATCTTATTGTCCCATTAGAGAGATTTTTTGTAATCTTTGATAGCCTTTTTGCAACTATTTCACATATTAATGAAAGTTTTTGTTTCTTGTAAAAAAAAAACTATAGAGAGAGGTGCTTCACAATTAAATGTACACTCCATTTCGATGTTGGATGAAGACACAAATTGCAACAGTTTGACTAATCTCTTGTAATATTCTCCGTTTCTATTTCTCAATTTGAAGGAATTGATAGAAGCAGTTACAAAAATATGCCGTGCAAGGTTATGTTTTATAATCCTAACGAATATCAATAGTCAAAGCCATAAAGCATCATCACACCGAGTTATAAGCAATTGAATAGTAGAAAAGAACAATAATTTAAAACAAAATTACCAAATCAACCAATCAAAAATACAATTTTATCCCACTCGTTTGCCTGTAAGGGTCGAATATATAGGAAATTGTACTTTTGAAGAGTCTAATCTTATTTTAGTAGATCCAGTAGAAAAGCAATGCATTCTCCATAGTTTGAGTCCAGAAATATAAAATTGCACAAGCAATGCACAACTCATGTTATTCTAAGCAGGAAAAGGATTGCTCCAACTCATTTATAAAATTGAAAACAAAAAACAACCAAGTCTACAATTTCCAGTAAAAGTAAAGAAAAAATTTTCATTCAAAATACCTTGTTGATAGAATTTAATTGCACCTTTTGTGCACTTCCTGCACCAGAAAATAACAGCAGCATTGTCTGTTCAAATCGATGTGAATTTATGCATAAGAAAACAGAAGAAATGACAAATACACTTCATCAAACTTACGATTGCGTGGTATTAAAAGTAGAGCTCCCAACAAAACACCAAGAACCAATACGGCTACAACCATCACCATTTTATGCAGCTCACTGCAAAATCAAATTCACAATAAACGCAAAAGCAAAATACCTAAAGAAGCATTACGATTATGAAATCGAACTTAAAAAGTGAAAAATATGTTTGGTAAGTAAGAAAATGCTCAAGAATCCGTAAATTCAGCAAAGATTCTCGGATAATCCATCCAGGTCCCTGATTTAAGCTAGTTTTGATGCAAATGAATTAGTAGCGAAATTGAGAGCTTACCTGAAGAAAATCGATCCGATTTGGAGATTTAACAGTGAGATTATCGAATATCCGATGAACTGATGAACGCCAAAATGAATCTGCCGGCAAAAACTTGGCAGAATCTGGACAGCTCCAATTTCCTCTGCTTTCCGCCCACCGGATCAACATAAACAGACCGGGTACGGGTCGCTACAAGCCGGGTTTAACAAAAGCTATAAATTTGCTCTCCGGTTGGGTTCGGGCTTTCTCTTCAGTTTGGGCTTGGCCTGGGCTTCGACTAAAGTTTGGGCTTCACTTTGCGAAGTTCAACTGTTTTTTTTTGTTGAAAAGTTGTACTCGATCAACTCTTAACAAAGTAATTATAAATATAGATAAATTTGAAAGTATTTACTTCAATAATTATTGTTACGATTTAGTATTGTATTATAAATACTCATTAATATATTTTTTAATATTATAAATATTCATTAATATTACTATTGTTATAAAAAACTTGATTACGAAAGAGAATAATTCTAAAATCATTCTCCTTATTCTCTCCCTTTTTCCTCTTTACCCCAATAACAAAATTCACAAACAACAAAAAGTCATTGAAATCCTTTTCTCCCCTCCCCCTTCAAAAGAACTACAAACAACAAACACACGAAACCAAACCCGGCCTTATTAATCGACATTTTCGAAA
>JBBMKA010000020.1:13540296-13582890 GCA_037833695.1 Sechiopsis laciniata | reverse complement strand
TTTGAGCTTAAGATTTCAATTCAATAAATTACTTTAGCTTTCGTCTCTTTTCTAATTTACCGTATTTCTTTTGCTAACATATACAAAACAACCACATTTTTTTATGACTAAATTTGGAAGTACCATTCGTCCGTCCTTTCGAAGGAATAGAAACATGAAAAATATCTACAATCCGAACCTGAAACCTTGAAGGAAGTGCACCTTCCAAACTCAATGTTTCGACCACTACAGAACAACCATACATTACACACACAAAACAGAGCAAGTAAATATAGATGCAAGAGAAAGAATCACAAAGAATTATAAAAAAGGTAACAATTTTTATTTATGTACTCTGTCACTGAGCACTAATTGCAATTGGTAATGAAATTGGGAATTGACCAAACATAACGGTTCCATAAGGTATAATAAACTGCTGGTACTGGCAGTGAAGTCTGTTGGAGATTCCATACAAATAGCCATCACAAATACTCGAATCCAAACCATAACTTGTAATCATCTTTGTATGAACACAAGCAGTCAACAAGCTATCCGAGCCAGCATGGTGCCGCTTTCCGAACCTCTTTTCGCCTACCAATTCGCCCAATCTCTCTAACCCGACCCTATCTTCCAACCCGTCACAGAATCGAATCATGTGCTTCAAATCCCTCACGATCCCTACTTCATTCGCGACCATTCCCGCAAATTCCTCCATCGATTCGGGCAACCGCACGAACCCCATTGCCTTCAATAGATACCCAACGTCGTATAATCCGTGGAATGTAATCCATTTACATATGTAATTCTTTCTCAACACATGAACAAAATCCATAGTGAATGTTCTCAGTGGGACACCATCTTTCTTCAGCTTCTCGAAATCAATGCCGTTTTTTTTAAGGAACGAAATCGACGAAGGGTTGTGCGCATCGAATTCAGAGTCGAAATCCGAGAAGTTGAACTCCCACGAGCCCCCGACTTCCCCAAATTCGTTCGAGGCTGTTACACCGAGTTGGATGAGCTTCGTTTGCGTCACATTGAATCGAAGATCGTCGTAGACTTGCTCTTCGATGGTGCCTCGTGGGGTGCTCCTAATACATCCAGGAAATTCGGTGTCGACGGACAGAATTTTGTAATGTTGAAGAAAATCGTCGAGCAAGGAGATCTCGTAATAGTAATTCGAAGACCAAACTTCTCGAATCGAAGGCTGCCGTGCTCTCGAACGCGGTCTAATCTGCTTCTTGTTCTTCGTCATGTCAAAAACTAGGATGAACGCTCTAAACTATTTTGAAAAATTGTTGCTATCTCTGTTTCCGTTTGATTCTTGGAAAACCTATAATTAAATTTATAGTATAGTTTGAGATATGGAGTTTCCTTGTGTGATAAGGTAAAGATAAGTTATATTTAAGAGATTTAAAATTTGCGCCCAAAAATATAACATCGTTTTTAAGGTTTCAAAAAAGGAAATATTTTGATACTTGGAGCCCAAGGCTTTGTTCTTCGCCTGATTTTTTTCCTTATGTGAAGATTATATTTGTATTTTGAAACGCAAAAAGAGATTAAACCAAATTGATAAAAACTTGATTTTTTTAAAAAGATTTCTAGCCGAATATAACCTTCTATTATATAAAAATCTTTTAAAATAGTTCAGCGTTTTTTATTTTTTATTTTTTATTTTTAGTACAAAGTTGTTCTGTGTTAAAATTGATATCCAGAACTATTTTTTAAAGATTATATTGGATATAAAACTTGATTTATTTGAAAGATTTCAATCCGAATATCAATTTTAATTTTAACGTTTTAAAATCTGTAAACTCAATCTTAAACCAAATTGATAAAACGGGGTTATATATAAATATATGATTTTATATATATACTATTTTATTTTTATTTTTAATTGAAGCAATACATATTTTAAGTTTTATCTCGATTTAAGCGGTTTTTGCTATATTTGTTGTTAATTTATTTATGAAATTCCCATTATCTATGTTGTATTATTATTATTATTATTTAAAATATTATTTTATGTTTTTATAAATTTTTAGTTTTTTTTTTCTTTTTTTGAGTTACAACCATTGGAAGTGGGGTTTCGAACCCGTAATCTTTTGATCATCAAATATACATTACTAAGCTTCTGCTCTTATAACTTTTTAGTTACATGTAATTTATATTGGCTTCCTTAGTGTAAAGTTACAGCGAATAAAAGTTGTTTCTCAACAGAAAAAAAAAAAATAGTGATGAAAAGTTGTTTTGTTTATTTACTCTCAACAGCTGTCGTCAAAGTTTAAAAAAAAAAAAAATACAGTTGTCATCGAAGTTGTTAGAAAAACCTTCTTTGACTACGGCAAGAATAAATAGTGGTCTTAAGTTCAAGTCTCCCTACTTCATGTGTTATAATCTCAAAAAAAAAAAAAAACGGCAAAAATAAATAGAAATATAATTGAGAAATTAAAAAAAAAAAAAAAAAAAAAAATTTACTATGAAAAACTCTTAAATAGATAGAAAAAAAACTTCCACAGTGTAAAAATAATAAGAGTTTAAATAGAGTTCCTACACCAAACTTAAAGTACTTTCAATTGGATGCTTGAAAACTAAAGTCACTTGCTTATTTTATAGTGTTTGGAGAACACTATTTCCTTTTAACTTTTCACTTCCTTTTAATTTTTCAATTCCTTTTAATTTTTGAATTCTTGAACCTTTTTTTATTCATTTGATTCCTTAAAACTTTTTTATTTTTTAAACTTTTTGAACGTGGAATAATTTTCTTCTTAATATTTTACCAAAAATACAACAAAAAGTGAAGTTATTGAAGAAAAGGAAGCTTATTTTCTGAACAAAGACAAAAGCAATTGTCTACTTTTCGTAAATAGTTTGAAAAGCTTTTTTACTTTATTAGATCAATATGTGATTCATTTGATAGATTTTTCTTTCTTTTTTTTTTTTTGTAAATATGTGAAAGAGTAAAGAAAATGTATAAGCTCTGAATTTAGCTTGGTGCCCAAAAAATTATTTACATTTTTATATTTTTATTTGTAAAATAAATTTATATGACATCAAATGGTGCCACGTAAATTAAATATGGAACTTTAGGGGAGTTGGTTGGTCTTGGTTTACAAGCTTTTACTAAAATGTAGGGCAGTGAGCTAGTTTTATATCCTTGATTTTTAAAAATAGAACCAATGAAATTTGCTAACGAAGTGGTAAAAACAAGATCTAGCAATGGGTCAAGTGACTAGTTTGGTGACCAGTGAGAGTATACAATACTACAATTTAGGATTTCAATGAAAAACAAAAACACTTTTCAAACATTTCAAAAGTACAAATTTATCATGACAGCCTTTAATGACAGGATGTTTGAAATTGTAGTAAAAAAATAATAATAATAACAACTGTATCTTACTACTTTTCGCATTCCCGCGCTATTAAATGTTCGTTTTCGTGTTTCCTTTGTCTTAATGACGTTTAAAGTCATCATGTTCTCCCTTGAGTCGACATATCAATGGTTTTTTTTTATAGGAAATGTGAGTTTTCAGGCTGTTCTTTGTTTTCTTATATTTTTCTCATAGTTTTTTATGTTGTTCTTTGTTTTTTTTATATTTTTCTTCTTAGTTTTAAGGTTGTTCTTTGTTCTGTTTTTTACATTTATTTTTTTTATTTGTTTGCACTCTATATTACATATTAGATATTCTATTATTATTTCGTTAGATTTATTATATTTAGTATTTAGTTGTTATAATATTTAGATTAGTTAGATTTCTCAGATTCAATATTATAAATGTCAAGTTTCCACTCTTCCAAAATTAATTCTATGTGTTCATAATTTATTTGTTCTCCATTGTTTGCTCTCAGGTTGTGGCTTCAAGTTATCCTAGTCAAACAAATCCTTTCACATTCTTGAATCCTGACATTAAAATGCTCATCCTCATCAAGCAACACCGAAATCACATCATCTTCAATCTCTCATTTCTCTTGTGCTATAGTACTTTTTTTTTAATCACCAAAAAATTTGGATTTTCGCTCCTCTAAACTTGGAGCACCATTAACTCATTTCTAGAGCTACAACAAATAAAAGTGTTTATAAATTAATATCACAAACGCATCTCAAATCTAGTTGTGCTAGAGTACATGGAGCGTGGTTCTTTAGCCGACATAGTCAAAGAAGTCAAAACAATTTCTTGAACCATAAAGAGGAGGTAAAATGTTTGTTTTTTTTTTTCATGTTATTGAAACAGGTAAGTACAAAGAAAAGAAAAAAAAAAAAAAAAAAAAAAAACTCTATTTATTGAAAAATAGACATGCATCTTTTTTTTTTTTTTTTTTCTAGAATGCGTACTTTTTTTAGTTTAACAATAATTGGAGAAGAGAGATTTGAATCCTTCGTGAGAATACACTGATATTTTTTTTAGTTTAACAACAATTGGAGAAGAGAGATTTGAATCCTTCATGAGAATACATTGATATCACTGAACTATTACTCTTGTCGGTTTAATTGGAATGTGTATAGTAGATGTATCTTTCACTTGGGACGAACAGCACTCTCAAAAGGTCCAGCTTGTCGCATCATCTAATCGTAAGAATAACATATGAATGATGTTCCAAAGAATGTCTACATAAATATAACTCGACTGATTAAAATATTATATTCTTGATCTTTACAGGTTCAACTTGAAAATGAAGTTCTAGAGACAAGAGAGAAAGACCTGAAAGTAAGGCTCAAGTTTGTTACGTAAGATGATATGTTCATTTCTTACTCGTTCTACTGCACTCTTAGTCCTATCATAAAAAAAAATGTTATGGGGAGTTGAAAGTATGACTCAAGGATACTATATTGAAAATTTGTTGCAGATAACAAATTTTAACCTTCATATTTTAATTATAACAACATTTTAAAAAAATTTCATACATAACAAAATATTTTAATTTCATAGTTTTCAATCAATTTAACTTGATTGAAGTGGTCAGTTTCACTTGATTAAAGCTATCAATTTCAATTGATTAAAGCTCCAAGTAAGCCATCAATTTTGAAGGTGATTGGAGCCATCAATTTAACTTCATTGAATCAGTTTTGTTATATTTTAATTTTTTTTGTAAAATTTTGACATTCATACATTTTTTTCCTTTTTTTATTATTCATGAAATATCTCCTATTATATTCTTTTCAATGGATAGTGTTACAAATGTGAGGATATATAGTATATTACCCTTCCACATTGCCATTTCTGTAGGATTGAAGTGCCTGATCCAATTCCTTGCACACTTTAATGGCGCCAATACTAAACAAAATGAGTAGCAATAGAATACTTAATGAGATAAACCAATTTATTGAGATAAAGGCTTAGTTGAAAAGAAGAAAAAAATGGAAAATATTGTTCTTTCTCCTCAAAGAAGAGACTTTAATTCCTAAATTATTTTAATTATCATTCAATCACTTTCCAAGAGACAACTTCGTTGGTAGAGGCTTAAGGTTTTGAAGGTATGCTCACTTAGAAATCTCAAATTTAGAACTTACAAGTGAGCTTAATTGTAGAATTTCTTGTTGTCTCTCGAATCCAGATACTACCGGATATGTAGTAGGGTAAAACTCTGAATCACGATTATAAAAAATATATATATTATTTAATCCTATATAAGAATTGTTAAAAACCTGGCGCTGGCTCCTTTAAGCTGATAAATTTCCCTTTCCAGAAGATTGTTGATGCATGAAGGTGATTCTCTGTGAAGGAGAAAGTGATATTAGAATTCTTATAATTATATATTTTAGTCTCAAATGTATGCTTTTTTTCTTTCAATTTAGTCCTCAATGTTTAAGAGGTTTGAAATTTAGTCCCTAGTGTATTAACATTTTTCAACTTAGTCTATCACCAGTAATTAATATTAGTTGATATTGATTTATGACATAATTTCATGGCATGGTACTTAATGAATTGGCAGAAATTTAAATGAGAAAAAGTTATTCGAGAAAACAAAAAACTCAATTTTTTGTCAAATTTGTAGAAATTTGGAGAATTTACTCACTCAGATTACATTTTTCCTCTGCTAAATTTCCGTCTATTGACTAAATATCATAAGTCATTTGAATACTTTGAGAAATTAAATTAAAACTCTAATCTATTCTCATAATTTTCATATTCAAAATATCAAGTTAAAAAAAAAAAAAAAAGTCCTTACAATTCATATTCTAGAGTAGCAATACACTCAGTTGTCTGCCTAAAATACATAGTGAGAAGCCTCTCCAGAAAGGGTGGATCATCTTCACTTAATTTTTCAACTTGAACGAAATATTCACCCAAAATTCCCTGCAAGAATTAATTAATTAATTTTATTTTTTGATTACTTTGATTAAATAGCCATTAAAAAAGCTTTGAATTATATGATAAATTGCCTTATTAAAGAAAAAACACTTGCATTTTAAAAGTAAAATAAAAACAAAAAAACATGTTTTAAAATGTCCACACATGGGAAATGAAATCAGATTGAGTAAAATACATGTGAAAGCAAAAAAAAAAAAAAAGAAAAAAAAAAAGAAAAAAAAAAGTGAAGACTAGAGGAAATCAAAGTCATAATTTTTAGGGGCTTTTGCATGTATATTACAAAAGGATAAAAATATTCTATGAATAGCACAATAATGAAAATATTTGCACGCATAGCAAAAAATGTAAATTGATAGGCTTCCATATTGATAGATTCTATCAATAGAGGTCGATAGAATCAATTACTGATAAATAAAGTAAATTGATAGATTTCCATTAGATTCTATCAATAAGGGCTGATAGAATCAATTACTCATAAACTTGATAAACTTTCATCACTAGAGAATGATAGATTCTATCAAAGTCTTCGATAAAAAAGGTAAATAGAGATTTTTTTAAAAAATAGGTAGAATATGCTATAAACGAATTAGTTTTAAAAAGTTGCTATAATTGTAAACTGGAATAAAAAAATTGCTATACAAGGAAAATTCCCTAATTTTTATGTATATCCTACACCGTTCAAGTATAGTTCAAATGACTTTTAAAAAAAAAAGTATAGTTCAAATGATATAAATTAATAATTAAAAAGGCAGGCACGTTAAAGTAAAAAAATGATTTAAAAATAAAATCTACCATTAGCCCATAGGGTATGTTTGTTTTGGGATGGGAGGACATGAAAGTAGGTGTTAGACCTCCAAAACCTTATTTGACCTCAGGTGTTTATCATCTCCTCTCATCTTCTTTTTTTCTTTTCTTGTTTTCCTACCATATTTTCATCTTTTTATTTGTATTTTTTTTATGTTTGATATATTTGTGGTTATAATATTATTATTATTTAAATATATTAATATACCGGTATATAATTATAATAATTATACTTATTATATCAAATATTTATTTAAATAAATTTCAATTTTGAAAATTACAATAAACAGATGTATATTATCTCTTGACAATAAATTTTAATAATTTTTATTTATAAAAAATTAAATACTTCTATTCTTTTGTTTAGTCATTTTTAATAATAAAAATGTTTATAAAACTTCAATTGTTTAGAAATAATCGTATTTATAAATTTATAATTAAATAAAATATTGTTATAAAATAATGTATTTTTTTTAATATTAACAATATGTACATATATTTATTATTAAAACAAAAATTAAATTTAAAGAATTTATATACATTGAGTTTTTATTCATATGAACTTATTTCAATAAATTTAAAATTGTTGAATTTATTTTATTTGTTACAAAAATAAAGTTTAAATTTTTTACTCTTGTACTAAGCTAGACTTTAAAATAATAGTAAGAGTGAATCTATAATTTTTATTTTTAAGAAGGGGGTAAATTAATTTAAATAATTTTGAGAGTTTTGTTTGTATATACAAAAAACAACTATGAGTTCTAAGACTTGTATGAGTAACATAGAGATTGAGATTTATTTTACATTAAAAAAAACAACAATAAATTCTAAAATTTGAGGGGCACTTCTTTTTTTTTTTTTTTTTTTTTTTTTATGTAATAATTATTATCAAAATGTCATTGAATTCAATCAAATGAAGTTTTGAGTCCAGAAATTGGTATTTGACTCTCATATTATTTGAGAGTTGGTCCTCCCCTACTAAAAAAATTTGTTTCTTTTTTAATAAAAAAAAAATTAATGATTTTATTTTTATTTTTTAATTCATTCTTTTTTAATAAATAGAATCTTGGTATTATTAATTTTTTTTTATTATTTAAGTCTAACAAATCTTGAAATAAATAAAAATTTTCAGATATTTTAGATTAGTCAAACTTAATTTTTGTTGTGTGAAGTTTTTGCTCATTATTATTTTTTAATTCAAGAATATTTAAATGTGAGAAATTCAAAACTTTGATCTTATGGTTATTAGGTCGTACATAATATCATTGAAACTCCGTTTCTTTTGAATATGATCAAGGGTGATATGATATTAATTTTATATTACTTACAATTTATTTAGGATAATGGTTATATTTCCATACTTGTGTTAATAGCTAAAGATTTGAAAATAAGTTCATTATTAAAAAAATATATAAAAATAGATTAAAAAAAATCAGATATTTTAACATCTATCTCCTCTCCCTCCATCCCAAACAAAGTTTTTCTGTTATATCATCTCACTACACCCCAAACAAGGTTTTTGTGTCATCTCATCTCCTTACACTCTAACAAGGTTTTTCTGCTCTCAACATCTCATCTCATCTCATCTCCTCTCCTCTCATCTCATTTCACTTGTAGCCAAACACCTCCATAATTCATCATTGGGTATATAAGTCAGTTAAGTTTTGTGTGTATGTTATCTTGGTTTTGTTCCAAACAATTTAAGATCACAATTTTAACATCTATTGAGGTTAAATAAATAAAATCTACCATTTATATATATATATATATATATATATATATATATATATATATTCTTGTTAAAGAAAGTAACAAAACTTAGTGTTGTTTGTTTGTTTGTTTTTTCTTTTGCTTTACATGGCCTAGTCTTTCAAAACGTTGGTAAAATATAGCAATGAAATTTAAGGTTGTAGTTAGCTTAATTTTCACTAATAGAAAATCAAAAAAACAAATTAATTATCAAACTAAATCTTAAAATTTTCAAAATTTGAAATTTCAAAGTTGAAAACAAAAACAAAACTTGTAAATATCGATATTATAAACCAAATATTTAAAATCATAGGCAATATTCATGCAATAATAATAGTAATAATATCAAAACTAGTTTAGTCTAGTCGTAATTGACATATATCTTCGACTATAAAACTGTAGGTTCAAATCTCTTCAATCTCTTATTATTGTATTAAAAAAGAATAATTGTTATAATAATAAACTAACCTCCTCGAAGAATGATTGTCTCATAGCAGCAATCTGTCGAGTCATGGCATTCTTCTCCATGGCAGAAAGAAACTCTTTGATACACTAAATTCGAGAGAAAAGAAATGGCAATTTTGAGTATAAAATATGAATTCCAATATGACTATATATATAAAGTACCCAGGAAAATAAATAATCTCATGAATAAAAAAAAACGGTTACAATATTTGGAAGAAAACAAAGAGTAAAAATATTACTGAAAAACCAATAATCATCACAAAATTGACAAGTTGCAGGCATGCAATTCCATAAAATGAAAAATGATAAAAATTCTTGTATAAATAAGAGTAAATTCTGCTTATATTTCAGTGAGGTTAAATTTTTGCAGGAAAATTTCACAACCTTACAAAATTTCCAGATTTTGTAATAAATGAACCCAGATTCCTGTAATTTTCAGTTTCATTTATCAGGTTGCATTGACTATGGGTGAAAGAAAAATAAAAAACCGACGAAACCGAACCGAATCGAAAGACCTATTGGTTCGGTTTTAAAAAAATAATATTTGATTAATCGGTTTGTTGTTTTAATTAATATTAGTGTTGAGATTTGATAAAAGAACCAACCTAGATGTGAAATTAAGCAAAAAAACACTATAAATATTATGTTATTTTATGGAAATGGTTGTTTTTGGCCATTAAAAAAAGAATTCCGAAAAAATTGAAAATGAGATAAAAAATTTGAAAAAAGTAATTTAATTCTCATTGAAATCAAAATAGAAACCTAAACCAAACCAAATGAAAAATGAACCAACGATTTTTTCCTTATTAGACATTGATTCGAACCCAAATATTGTTGAAAAACCAAAGATGTCGGTTTAATTGGCTGCTTGGTACAAATCGAATTGAAATCACTCCTACCATTGACTATAATTTGAGAATCTAGAAATATATGGCAACTTATTAATGTAAGGATATATTTCTACGAATATGGATTTTGCGTCATGGTACTACCTCCACTAGTATTCAGATTATATACATGTTATTTTTTACATCACTTTAAACTTTATATGATATATAAATAAATTTGGTAGAAATTTACTCGACCGTTAATGTGTAGTAAGAAACTTGACTGTAAAATGCTTCATGAAATCAATCAATAGAAAAAACAAAAGATAGGTTAACAAAGCGCAACAAAACATACATATATTTAACTACTATTCCCAAGTAGCTACTTATGGAGCATTTGGTTTGGAGTGGTATAAGTTCATAGAAAATCAGTATTTGAGATACACGTTAAGATGAGAGTTTATATTTGGAATTTAAAGTTAGAGATGAGAGTTGTTAAATACACATCAACATGGAGGATGAGTTGGAGAAGAAAATCGAATATGGTTTGTTTTTCATAAGATAAAAAAAAAAAAAAATTATAAGTTGGTCATTGATAAGTTTGAAGTTAATTTTAATTTAAATTGATTTAATATTGTTAAAATTTTCAATATATAAAAAAATTAAATAGGAACATATTTCTAAAATTTATATGAGAATAGTTAAAAAAAGTAACTTTTTATAATAGAAAAATTAGACATTTACTAATTCAAAAATAAAACAAAACAAACTTTTTTTTTATTCAATATATGAGGATGGGGAAATCGAACCTATAACCTTAGGTTACTGAATCGTATGAAATGTCAATAGAGCTCTGCTCATGTTGGCAAATAAAACAAACTTAAAAGTGAGGACAACATGATATTTTAATTAAATTTATTTTTACTCAACAATATAAAGGTGATATCAGCCTCTCGGTCATAATTTAAATTTCAAACTTTATTTAGTATTGATTTTAAAATTATTGATTTAATTTATTTATTGATACTACAAAAATGAAAGAGAAAATTTAAATTTAATTATTGTTTGTAATAAATTATTGTTTTTCTAAACCAAGTAATATATCAATTTATGATCCACCTATTATTTCAATTAATTGAAAGAGATTAGAAAAGTAAATCATAATAGACTAAATTCTAAGTATTTTGAAATCATAGAGTTTAAATTTGAACTTTCTAGTGTATATATTATTTTTTTAACTATAGGGATGAAATTTGTAACTAACTTTTTTTTGTTATATAATAATAAATATGGTATATTATGAAGTAATAATTACAAATAGCTTTCATAGCTCAGTTGGTTAGAGCACCTGTTTAGTAAGCGGGAGGTCTTGAGTTCAACTCTCAATGAAAGCAACTTTTATTGACAATCTAGTATTTTATGAGAGTAATTTTCATAAAACTCTGTTGCAAAATAGGTCAAATTATATAAAAATTTCATTTAGGTTTTTTCTTCATACTTGACAGTGAGACTCCTAACTAAGTATTCGTGGGGTATCGAGTTCAGCTCTCAATGAAAGCAACTTTTATCGACAATCTAGTATTTTATGAGAGTAATTTTCATAAAACTTTGCTGCAAAATAGGTCAAATTACATAAAAGTTCATATAACTCTAATTCGTTTAGGTTTTTTTTCACACTTGACGGTGAGACTCCCAACTAAGTATTTGTGGGGCATCAAACACTTCAACACATATCTCAATGAGTACCGCTCGTGCTTAGCTCCATTTCTACTTGGACCTCGAGTTATCTTGGGCCTGCGTTACGTCTTGGGCTTGGGCTTGAGCTACCTCTTCGGCCTGAGCCTGAGTTACCTATTTGGGTTGGGCTTTAGTTACAGTTCGGGCAAAACTTCCACCGACGCTTGGATCTCGAGTTCGGCTTGGATCTCATCTTCCTCGACGGTGGCGACGAATCTCTGCACCGCCATAGCTTGATTCATCCATGGAGGACGACGGCGCGAATCTGAGCATATACAAAGCGGTCAGAAACATAAAACGCAGAGATAATACTCTCTACAACGCTCTTAGGTCAATTTACGAGGACTCTATTTTCGTCGGCGAGATCTCCCAGCTATGGCCGGAGCTTCCTCTTCTCGCAAATCTCCGTTGCGGTCTTTGGTATTCATCCAAGTTTCACTCCAATTGCTACTTCAAGTCCACCGACGGCCACAACAACAATTGGTCTTTCAATACTTCCCGCCTCAATCTTCATGTTGCGCAATTAGCTGGTACTCCTCTCTTGTCATCATCCATTTTTCTTTTGTTTTTCTCGTTATAAGATATTGGAATCTGTTAGGAAAACCGAACAACAATTAAAAGAAAACTGTAAAGAAACTTGAGAGAAAACATCCAGATTTATGAGGTTCACCAAAGATGTGTTATTTACGGCCACGTGAAGGAGATAACATGTTACGAAAACGAAACAACAACCAATCGAAAACTGCAAAAAAAAAAACGTAAGAGAAAACACAGAGAATTACGTGATTCACTCATGTGCTCTTAAAACTGTATTAAAAAAACGTAAACGAGATACATCCCTGCTGACCGGGCAGCGAGATCCTCTACTAAGTAATCATGGGACATCAAATAGTTCAAGTCAAATCTCAACCGAATCATAATACAACTTTTGGTATTTTGGTTTTGTATTTTGCCAACTTTGAATTCTTGTAATGAATGATGCTCAATGCATATGTGTTTTTGGCCGCATGTTTAGATTTGAGAAGTGTTAATTTGATTTGCCACTTTGTTTGATGGGTAGGACAAAAGGGAGGGTGTATTATAGTTGATTCCACTCGAAGAGGGAAGCGCTTTCCTGATAGCATGTCCAAAACTATTCCCATTTGGACTTGTGTTTTGAATCGGTCTATAAGCAAATATTTAGACAAAATCCATGGAAGTTCATTGGAAATTGGGGTGAGTTTTTGCTATTTTGTTTTTTTGCTTGTTATCATGTGTGAGTCTACTATTATTCTGCAAGTCTGGGATGAGGAGCTCATGTTACTAAGCATAAGGAGTTACTCTTATATCCTTTGAATTCCTCATTCTTTAATTTGGAACGAATCAAATCTCCCCAAGTAGGATTCGAATAGTTAACAGCCGACCGCTTTACAGCTGAGCTATTGGTGAACAACGGTGAATTTGGTCTTATAGAATTCAATTCTTGTTCTCAGCCCACGACCAATATGACTTAAGGTTTCCTTTGTAACTCCTAGAACTTTTTCGTAGTGGCTCCGATCTAGGTTGGGCCAGGCGTGATTCTGAAGCTAAAAATTCTACAAAACTGATTGAATCTTGAGTATGTTTGATTGAATTGAATCCCCTCCCATGTTTGAATTTCAAAAGGTTGGTTTCTATGTCAGTTTTTTGTGTGCTATATCTAACAAGGTGAAACTCAAATGGCAGATTCTCACATTTTCTCTGTGCCATTTTGCTTGCAGGAGAAGCCTTCCACTTGTGATGGGCTTGCTGAAAATAGAAAGGAAGCTGCTGTTGATTGGGATTGTTCCTTGCATCTTCCCCTTTGGGTTTCTGGGACTGAGAAAGCTGCTATCGAGGCACATCTTGATGAATGGACAAAACGTTTAGATGACAGTGGAGCTGATATTGCCACACTAGCATCCATTTTGAAAAAGCCATTGCGCCCCTTGTGGATTTCACAGAGATCTGTTATTTGGTTAAATGAAGTACCAGATCATGATTCTTGGGATTTCACCCCCATTATACTTGTTTCTGCTTCGTTTTCTACTGGTCTGGTTCAGCAAAGGACCACCACTGAATTTAGCTGGAACTACATTTCCGGAGCTGGAGACGATGAAGAAAGTTGGGCACGAGGCTTGTCTCCTAATCTATTCTGGAATCACGCACATGATCTTATGAACTCTGGACCTGATGTTTGTAATCAGAAGATAGCTGAAATAGTTGAAAAGGACAGAGTATATCGATCTCTAAGAGGAAATGATGCGCCCCAGATCAATGTTAAATCTCAGAAGGTGGGAGGATCCTCAGCTCATGTCCTACCTATAGAGCAAATGTTATCTTTAGATATCTCTGATGCAAATGGAAAATGTGGATTATCTTGGCTTGGTTCAACTAACCTTGCAGTTGGCTCATCACAACATGGTATTTATCCCCAAAATTTCTTGTATTGAGGATTAGAATTATGCACGATAGATAATTATTGGTTTTAAGGTTTTAATATCCAGAAGGATTCCTTTTGACTTCATCAATATTGAAAAAGGAAGTCCACAAGGAAGAAAATATCATCAAACTATCCACATTTCTTTTCTTTTCTTTTTTTCTACTGAAGATGCTCTGTTGTCTTCCTAAATAATTGAAATTCTTAACCATTTATCAAGAAATCAAATGCAATTTTCAACATTTGCAAAAGTGATCAACAATGGTTTTACTTGAGAAAATAATTCATTAAACATCATGTGTGAGTTATACCATACGTATACCATACCATGTTGTCTTGGTTTTACTATGGAAATATCATGTTTTTGGCAACAAATGTAGGAATCTGTTTTTTGTATCTCAAAGATTGCATGATTTTTTCTTCACTACAGTCATCTGTTAATCACTTTAGTTTAGCGTGTTTAGCTGTGCCTGGATACTATTCATATTAAACTGTGATCAAGATTTCCTATCCGTTTGCGTTCCAAACAACGGCTGATGCATATCTTCATCTACCATGTTAACTTGGTTTTACTTGAGAAATATCATGTTTTGTACAACAAATGTTGAAGTTTGTTTATTGTGATTCAAGGATTATTGCATTATTGTCTCTTCACTTCTGTCATCTATTGATTACTTTAGTTTTGTGTGTGTAGCTGTGACAGCGTCCGATGTTGATTGCATATTAAATTGTGATCAAGATTTCTCATCTGTTTGCCTTCCAACTACTGATGCATATCTTCATCTACCTATGGCGGTGAGTAAGAAAAAATAAGACTGTAACCATTCGTAAATCTGTAGTACCAATTAAACTTATTAACATCTTCTGCTATTCAGATGTCAAAACTGGACCGTTTTTCTGTGTCAAGAAACCTTTCTTCTGCAGTAGATTTTGCAAAGTTGAATCTTGAACAAGGGAAAAGACTACTAGTTTGCTGTAGCACTGGTGAGAACACCCTTCATTTAACTACAACAGCAATAAGTTCACCTATTTTAGGTGAAAATTCACTGAAGAGAGTTGACAGATTAGGGGAAAATGTTAGTTCACATCTTTAGAATAGTTGGGCTAATTACTCTAGAATAGCCTCCCTGTACTTCCATCTTTGTAACTTTGTTTAAGTTACTTTTTTAGCTTTATATTTAATGGATTATGAAAATGTCAATCTGTGAGACCCCAGTTAGACATGCTTAAGTGAGGAGGGGTTAAAAAGGAAATAGACGGAAGACCATTAGAAGGTGGGCACGTGAGAATCCATGCTGTACGGTTTGCGAGAGGGAAAAAAGGGTATGTAAAGGGAGAAACGCAGCTCGGGGGAGGAGGTTTTTGTGTGGACTCTTGGGATTTGATGATAGAAACCTATCTTGGTATTACTCAAATAGGGATGGTTCGAGATCTCTCCAAACCCCCTTAAAAGGCCTACCTTTTACACAATAACACTTTCGATCCATTTAAGAAAGCTAGTACTTATATATATGTACCTAGTTTAATTCATGTAACTAATTTTAGTTGAGTAAACTAACTCACTAAAGGGTCTATCACTTAAGGGCAAAGTGAGTCCCCAAAGGGTGGCACAGTGGTTGAAAACTTTGGCTTTAAAGGTGTGTTCCCCTCAAGGTCATAGGTTCGAGACTCATCTGTGACATTTATTTGTAGACACCTTCCGTGTCTTCATTCTTTCAATGTCTCCAGGTGCCTGGCCTAGGGATGAGCGTGGTTATCCTGGGTATAGTGGAGCAAAGTTCCAATTTCCTGGTTTCAAAAAAAAAATAAAGCTAAAGGGCAGAGTGCACTATTTCTCGAATTACTGGAGTTATCTTGTTCTTTCTCATTGTTGTTACTAATGTTTCTAGAGATAAATGCATGATATCACCGTATATATCGGAGAACTCCCAATATAACAGTGTTTTTATCCATTATTCTTGCTAGTTGTGTATTTTGCTAAGTTTGCATGTGAAAGGAGTTAGGTAGCTTACACAAGCATGAGTTTGATGTGATATTTCTGAAACTTCTGCTAAAAGATATCTATTTGTTTTACCTGCAGGGGAAGATATTAGCATATGTGTCTGCTTGGCAGTAATGACTTCTTTATTCGACGACAAAGGTACATCTGCCGAAGATTTTCTTCCAAACTTTCTTGAAGTATACTCTTTTCATTACCTTTCGGTTATTTTGATATTTTAAGATATATTGTGGCTAAAGGCGGCCTCGAGTCTTTTCCTCTTGAAGAGGTGATGTGTAAGTCTCGAGGAGGTATGAGGCGTAAGTCTCAATTTAAATTAAAAACAAATATGTGTAGTAAAATATAATATTTTGATAAAAATGCATAAAAAACATCACACCAACAATTGTCACTTGAAGAAAATTTTAAAGTGATGTCTTTAACATCACAACTATCCCTTATAGGATTGAGTTTTTGGAATAAGAAACACTTTTATTAATGAATGAAACATAAGAGAACTCTCTAAGTACCTATAGTGAATGACACAAAGGACTCCAAAAAAAAGATGCGAAAGGAAAACTAACCAACAAATGATCAAAATTAAATTAACAGCCCTGAAATGATTATGTGCTCTTCTAACAAAAGAATCTATTAGCGAATTTTTGTGATCTTTTGGACTATAAATATTTTGTTATTAATATTTTTAAGCATGAATAGTTAAAGTAATAATAATTGATATTTTTATGGTTCAAATCCTTATATTTTAATAGAATGAAAAATTTTAATACTATTCTTCTAGTTATTATAAGAGGCGTAGGGATTCAAAGGCTAAGTGTGTTTTCATAGAGGTGTAAGCCTCTTATGATCCAACAAAGGCATAAGTCTCGTCGTAAGCCTCAATAACTTTTTAAAACATTGATATTGGTATTTTCTTTTGACAAATAAGTACGGCATGAAGGATAGAGTTTTGTTCCGTATGGTTTTGATTTGCACTTTGATAATTTGATTTTAGAGGAAGAAGATACTTCTTTAAATCTTCGTAAACCTATAGAATAGAATAGATTATCAGATTATGTTATCTATGATGGTGGCTTAGTGATCCAAAGAACTTTGGGATTCTTATGGATTCAATGGTGGTCACCTACTTTAGAATTATTTTCATACAGGTTTCCTTGACATCTATAGTAGGGTTAGATAGTTTGTTCTGTAAGAATAGTTGAGATGTGCATAAGTTGGTTTGGATATTCACGGACATTAAAAAATATGTTCAAGTAAGGTCGTTAAAATATGTTACATTCATGTATATGATCATTAATAACCGTTAAATCGCACCAGGAGCTTTTGACTTCGGGAAATCTTTCAACGAGACCCGCATTACAAAATTGGAAATGAGAAGACGACTCGTTTACATCTGTAAATTTGCAACAAATGCAAGGCCTTCAAGAGGAAATTTAAGGCAGGTTTTCAATTTTCTGAGCGGCGGAAGGACAGATCCTCCATGAATATCACCCTAAACAATCCCTTTGCAGGTGTTGACAGAGAAAGCTGCTACAACACAACTTTACAGGTTCTTATAAATTTGGTCCCTATGTCAAAGAAAATTAGAGTTAAAATACATTTGCTTTGAAGAAAGTTAGAATTAATTCTTTATGATTTTAAAAATTTAGTTCGATAGAAGTTAAAATATAATTATTGTCGTTCGTAATGGTTTGATGAATTTAATATCCGGAAGTTAGTTATTCATGTGTCAATAATGATGGTGTAAGTTAAATGATTGATTGGACAAAAAATCACATCATCTACACATAAATAGTTAGCTTTTACGTATTTAATTTTTCAAACAATGACTATCTTTTAGGTTTTTTTAAATTATAAAGACTAAATTATAACTTTCTTCAAATTAAAGAGATAATGACTATCTTTTAAATTTTAAGGCTTAAAATTACAAGGGACTAAACTATAACTTTTTTCAAACTTTAGGGACTAAATTTTATCTTTTAAAATTATAGAGGCTAAACTTTAATATTTTTAAATTTATAATTTACCATTTTATTTATTTTATATATATATATATATATATATATTTGTTGTTTCACCGTCTTTGTGCCTTTTGGGCTGTTGATGAGGCCAAGATCCCCTGATTTTGTCAAGATAGTTGCTTGCCTTTGTCATTCTTTGTAAGGAATTGATTTTAGAAAAATTTAATTAGTTTTTCAAAATTTCAAACTAACCCTTTGTTCAGAATTTTTTAAGCATGCTTAAATAAAATATTAGAGAATGTTTAACTATAAGATAAGAACAAAAAGTTAATCACGTTCATGGCTCCAAATATTAATAAATTAATATGAGTGTGTTCATTTCAAGACAGTACTTGGTTTGAAGTTGAATTTTCTAGAAGTTACACATAAAATTGGTATTTCATCTATAAAAGTCTTTTTTTGCAACATCTTCTATAGAAGTCAATATTCACTACAATAAGATTTTTTGAAGTTCACTTTTTATATATATATAGTAATCTCTCAGCATCATTGGCAATTGTTTATCAATTTATTTTCTTATTATTTTTTATATAGTGTTTAATAGGGAGAAAGTTGCATATGAAACAAAATTATAAGCATCATTGACAGATTCAAATTAACTAGAAAGTCAATCAAGGAAATATTCTTTAAGGTTTATCAATAATTTAGATAAATCTAATGGTCCAATGATATCTATCCTAGTGTTGATAGCATAATTCAAATTTTTTTTTTTAATCTGTGATTATCTTAGCCAATTTGTGCGCATCTCGATTAATGCCACATGACATATTGTTTGACTCTATAATATTTGAATGTCAAAGAAATCCATAAAAAATTAATTTCCTGGTAGATGTTTGTTTTTTGTTTTTTAGTTTGATAATGATCATTTTTGTTTTTGTAAATTATGTTGTTTACTCACCATTTTTATTTTCATTATAGTTTCATTTTTATGGAAGAAAAATTTGAATTCGCCCAAATTATAGAAGAAAAAAAAAGGAGGGAGTATATTTAAAAACAACACTAATCGTGATTTGACATTAGAGATATCCACGGGGTGTGGCCGAGGAATCCTGCCACTTAACTTAATCTCTATTCCAAGAAAAATTTCCATTTTTTTTCTTGGGGATCGAGGTGGAGATTCCCCGTGGGGCACCAGTGGGGATCGAGTTCCCTGTGGGGCTCCGTGGGGATCGGGTTCCTTGCGGGGATTTTTCATGGAATTCCCCGTCCCCGTCTAGAATTATGTTAAAATATAAGGGGATTTTTCATGTATAATAAAAAGAATAAAAAAAATTATATGAATGACCACATTTATAACATAAAATTGGAAGTTTATGCATTTAATGACTTCAATTAGTGCAATAGATAACTTTTAATAAATGCATATATAGTTTTCGATCAATATCACAAACAATTTTTAATCAATATCACAATTTTTAGTTAGTGTAGTCAATAATTTTAAGTGACAGTGAAAAATAAAATTGGAATATGCAAAAAAGTCTAAAAATTTTCAAATATTTAAAAAAAAATGTTCTAATTAAAATATATAACCTTAAGTTGTCGAACAAATTCCCAAAAATATAAATTATTTATGCACATGGCAAAGAATGCCAACAAAACGTTAATGTTTGCACAATAATGTAAGAAACAATGGAAATCAAAGCAATATATAGGTGAGATTGATTTAGGGAATTAAATATTGTGATAAATAAAGGAGTTGACCTTTCAAAGCAATACTCATGGTAAACACGAGCTTTCGACAGATAAACAGAATGGAGACACGTATAAATAAAGAATTTTATTTCTTATTGATTTGAATATGTGCAAGTGTGGAGTGTATATTCATCTGATTCTTTCTTTCTCTCTCGTATACAAATATCTCGAGGGTTATAGAGCTTGTTCTCGAGATTAAATCTGTCTCAAGGGTTTTGCAATTTGTTCTTGAGGTTGACTTGTTTCAAGGGCTTCGCAGCTTGTTCTCGGTGTTGAATTTGTCTTGAGGGTTTCACAACTTGTTCTCATGGTTGACTTGTTGATCTTCTATGATCATCGGTCTTTGACTTGTCGATCTTTGATCGGTCGTTGACTTGTTAATCTTTGATCGGTTGTTGATTTGTTGATTTTTTTATCGATCTTTGACTTGTTGATCTTCTATATTGATCGGTCTCTAACTTGTTGATCTTTGATCGGTCGTTGACTAGTTGATCTATTTGATTGATCCACTTCAAGAACATGATGTGTAATTTGTAAACATGAGATTTCGATAGATAAACAGAATCAAGACACGTGTAAATAAAGAATTTTATTTTTCTATTGATTTGAATATATGCGAGTGTGAAGTACAATCTTTAATATACTCATATTCTTTCTCTCTATGGAAACTTCATATGGAAACTTTTTTATGGAAACTTCATATGGAAACTTTATTGTGGAAATTGTAAATTGAATTAAATGAGCAAACAAGAACAAGTTGCATTGGGTGACCTATCATATCCCAATCACCAACACCCCATTAAATAGCGGCCCTACGAAGAAAAAATAAATAGCGAATTAAGAAAAAAAGATACCCCACTTATTAAAAACGAGTTACCCCACCCTCCAAAAAAAGAAAAAAAAAATCGAACTTTATTATGGAGAGTTATCATATGGAAACTTTATTATGAAAATTGTAAATCGAATTGAATGGGCAAACAAGTTACATTTTATATCGAAGAGTTATATTGAGTATTTAAAAATTGAGAGTTATGTCAAAAACTTGTTTGAATGTAGTTTTTGCATAGATGAGTTAGAGTCAAAACATTGTTTGTATGTAGATTTAAAATGAGTAGTTATTTTTAGTAGTTAAAAAAAGAAATGATTAAAAATGAATAGTTAAAAATGAGTTATTTTATTGATTTGAAAGGAATATTAAAAATGTGTTGAGTAATTATAAATAAATTATTAAAAATAAATGGTTAGAAATTAGAGTCATTTTTAAAAGTAAAAATGAGAAGGAATTAATAAAAATTCGCTTAGATATAAGTTTTTTTAGGAGGAATTAATAAATCATAAAACTAAATCCTATCTAAATATGACAAACAAACCGCCCCAAAGGACATTGTAAAAAATATATATATTAATAATAAATTATCTCACTTACAAATTCAACACGTTTATTTATTGAATATATTATATTAAGAAAAATATTTAGGCAAGACTTAAATATTAATATCTCCTTATGTAATTTAATCTGAGTCCTATTTTATTTTTCTTTATTTTATTTTATTGAAGTTAAAATAAAATAGAATAAATAGAATGTGGTTTATATTTTTTTTTTTAGAAAAGGATGTGGTTCAAGGAATTAATAAAAATTCGTTTGGAGGTAAGTTTTCGAAGAGAAATTAAATTCCTAAAACTAAATTCTACATAAATATGCCAAACAAACAGCTCCAAAAGATATTGTAATAATAATAATAATAATAAATTACTTACAAATTCAACACGTTTATTTATTAAATATATTATAATAAGAAAAATATTTAGGCAAGACCTAAATATTAATACTTGCTTATATATATAATTTAATCTGAGTTAAAATACAATAGAATGTGGTTTATATTCTTTTTTTAGGAAAGAATGTGGTATTGGAACAATATATCTAGGTAATCACCTACATATTTCTTTTATAATAAAGGTTAAAATAACATTTTAGTCATTAGACTTGGAGTTTTGTTCTATTTTGATCCATTTCAATTTTAATTCATATACTTTCAAGTTTGTTTCATTTGGTCTGTGGACTTTCAAATTTGTTCCATTTTGATACCTAAACTTTGAAATGTTCAATATTAGTATATAAACTTTTAAAATAAATTAAAATGAGTCCTTATGGAAAATTTTAGTTGATTTTTCTTTAAAAAAATTATCATCTTTTTCTATAAATTTTAGAAATATGTTCACATATTTTCTTTACTTGTATTAAAATTATTATTACCACAAAACCAATTTCACTTTTTTTTAATCGGAAAATCGAAATTTCGCTCCCCAATATTCGAGGCACCAAAACTGGATATTTAAAAGTTCATGTTAAGAGTCGATAAACCTACCTGGATCTCCACATTGGTATGATATTGTCTACTTTACGTATAAGCCCTCATGGCTTTGTTCTTGAGCTTCCCTCAAAAAACCTCATACCAATGGAGATATTTGTCTTCATTCATAAACCCAAGATCTATTTCTTATTTAACCAATGTGAGAATGCTAAACACTTTGTTTGTATTCCCAACGGTTCAAAATGTTAAAATGGAACAAATTTGAAAGTTTATAAATTAAAAGGGTACTTTTGAAAATTTAAGGATCAAAATGATAAAACTCAAAGTTTATAGATCAAAATAATACTAAAACCCGTATTAAAACTATAGAAAATGATAAAAGTACAACTTTAGTTTTTTTTTTTTTTTTTTTTAATGAGAATAAAATAATTACTTTCTTTCTTAGTTCTACAACAATTGGAGATGGAGATTTGAACTAATAAACATAGATGTCGTAGTTATTGTTTTAGTTGGCAATACTTTTACCTCTTACATTTTAATATAATACTCAATTTTAGTTTTGTATATCTTTTAAATTTACTTTTTTTTAATATTTATTTTCTTTTAAAAATCAAATTCATATCTAAGTCAAAATAATCACTTCATCCATATGCTATCATTTTAATGAACATTTTGTTATGTAACTAACAGTTTTATGAAATTGAACATAATTAATATGTCAAAAATAGAGATATTTGAATTTAAAATGTAAAGACTAAATAGAAATGATAGATATCTACCATAAATTAAACTCTTCATTTTTTACTCTCACATTCGAATACCCATTTTTAGGATCGAATTTGTGATCGTGAAGTTAAATTGGATTGCAACCAATCAACCAAACCAACATGTCAGTAATTTTTTCGATAAAATTTAATCAATATAATTGAAAAATAAAAATAAGAATTTAGACTCTATAATTTTAAAAATTAAAATTTAATCTTTATAGTTTAGTAAAAACCTAAAACATAGTCATGGTCGTCATTGATAAAATAAAGGAAAAAATTGCATAAATCACCCCTAAAATATGGTGTTTGTAACAATTAAGTCTTTAAACTTTCAATTTGACAAATCACACAATGATAAATGTTGCAATTAACTCATTTGAGTTAAGTTTGATAGATTCTCACATGTGTGAAGAGAACAAATTTGTCTTTAAAAAATTTCTCTTGTTTCTCTAAGAACCCCAACTTTAGAGAGAAACCCACAACTCCTTCCTTTCTTTCTTTTAGGCTAAGACATCACCTGCCAAAAGTACTAAAAAATAGTATTCATAAATAAATTTAACAATTCCAAGTTTAAGAATCAATGAGAAATAGGGAAGAATGAAAGGAAAACTCATTAGTGTGTAAGTCTATTTTACCATCCTTTGCCAAGATTGATCCTAAATTCAAGGTATGACAAAAAAAACTAGAAAATCCCTAAAAGATTGGGAACTTTCGTGGGAATCAACTTTATGATTTCAAACTGGATGGTAAAATAGAGTTACACATCAATGAGTTTTACCAATGGTAAAATAGTCTATTTTACTATTCAAAGTTGATTTTCACTAAAGTTCCTTCCCAATATTTTAGGGATTTTCTTGTTTTCTTCTCATGGATTGATTTTAGGATCAATCTTCATAAAGAATGGTAAAATAGACTTACACACCAATGAGTTTTCCTTCATTCTTCCCTATTTCTCATTTATTCTTAAATTTGGAATGCTTAAATGTATTTATGAATACTGTTTTTTAGTACTTTTGGTAGGTGATGTCTTAGCCTCCACCATAACTAAAGAGAAAGAAGGAAGGAGTTGTGAGTTTCCTCTTTAAAGTTGGGGGCTCTTAGAGAGAGAAAAGAACAGCCAAATTTTTGGACAAATTTACCCTCTTCATACATGTGAGAATCTATCAAATTTATCTCAAGTGAGTTAATTGCAACACTTATCAAACTTTAAGGGGATTGATTGATCAAATTAAAATTTAAGAACTTAATTATTACAATCATCATATTTTAAAGATGGTTTATGCAATTATCCCTAAAATAAATATATGAAAATTAGAAATTGATGCAGTAATAATGATAATGTAAATCTAAGTGTTATTTTTTTTAAGTATGTAAGTCAAGTGTTTGATTGCATAAATATATATATATACACACATATATATAATTATACCCATGTATTTAATCTATCAAAGTATAAAGATTAAATTCTAATTTTTAAAATTATATAAATTAAATTCTAACTTTTTTACCTTAAATTTTAGTTTTTAAAGTTACACAAATTAAACTCAAACCAAATGCTCCCATTTCTCTATATATATAACCTATTGTGTAGCAAATCAAAATACTGCTAACCTCTTGCAAATTTCTCTCTCTCTTGCTTGCTTACTTTCTAAGTTTTTGTAGCGACCTTCATCATGGACCTCGAATCGATGTTCGATCCCGACAGGTTCTTAACCGGAGCCAACGACTTCTACAATGACGAGACCGCTACAGCCCCGCCATCAGTAATCGTCGCCAATTTCCCGATAGTGGCAGGCCACGCCAAATGTGTGATATGTATTAAGAAATTTGGGCCAGGCGAAGACGGTAAAATGATTCCCTGCAGACATGTGTACCATGAAACTTGTTTATCCAAATGGCTCTCCAACCACGACAGTTGCCCTCTCTGCCGCCGCCGTGTCTCCGCCGGGGACATAGCCGAGGCGCCTAATGCCGTACAAGTTTAGTTTAGTTTGTTTTTGTGCTAATAATTTGATTTGATATTTTCAGTTTTATCTTAGAGTAAAACTCGCCTATACATGTATGTATAGGGGACTTTACATTTTCAACATTGAATAACACAAAAATTTCTATTATAAATGAAAATATTGAAAAGTATTGAAATTTTTTGGTACATAATACGTAAGCAAAATGTAGAGCCTCCCTACACATGCATGTGTAGAGGAGTTTTACTCTTTATCTAATCACTTTTTAAGTGGTCGGATGTAGATTAGTATTCGAATCTTTTGTATTTTGAATTTATGTGGAAATTATATATTTATTTATTTATTTATTTATTTATTGATTTTTGTAAACATGTGTACAAAGTTTGAAAATAAACTATTATGAACACGTTCTATGTGTTGTAAAAATAAATTTAACAAAAATGTGCTGAATTTATAGCATGAGATTCTACATTTTAAATTTTCAAATCAAAATACATTAGTCTCTTATCAACTCAATATATTATTAATCAATCTAGAAATTTATTATCAACTTAACATATTATCGATTAATCTAGGAATAAATTATACTGACTTACAATATTAATCGAATTTAGAAAATAATTGTAAATATGATCAATTAAAAAAAAATAAATATAGTATTGAGTATTATTAAGTATTGTCACATATTTTCTTATAATATTGTATTAATAAATATTTATAATACATAATATTTTATTAATGAGTAAAAAGTATTAAAGTGTGTGATATTTGATTTCAATATTAACTAATAATGATAAATTGGTAATTAGTTTAAATAAGAACTTTCTTGTGACTATTTTAAACCTAGATTTATTACTAATTGAATTAAATAAAAACATTATATTCATTGCTTAATTTTAGCTAATTTTATATTTTAGGCTAAATTTTTTTATAGTCAAAATTTATATTAATAGAATATTAATTGAATAATCATAAGAAGTTAGGGTGATTTTAAGTTAGATTTGATCTAGTAAACCCAATCTCATTTGTTACCTTTTATTCATTATATATTCCATATATGCCACGTAGCAAAATGAGGGAATTAGAATGTTTCATTTACATTTACCATTTATGGGTAAAGTTAGAGAGAAAGCAAATTAAATATTTTTTATTGGTGAGATTTAATTAGAGAGACAAAATGGTTTTACCCGCACACAAATCTTGTTCGTTTCCTTTACCCATTTCTCGATTCTTTCTTCCGTCATTATGCCTCCAACTTGGTGACGCTACTAGTGCATTTTCGACTATAGTTGGCGCGCATTCTGGCCTCCATCGTGAAGATTTCGGCATTTTTAAGGTGGTTCTTGATTTGGATTTTATTCTTGAAGACTTTTCTTGAAAGATCTCATTGAAGATTCTTGAAGCATTGTGCAAGGTAGAAGAAAGGTTTGAATATTTGGATTCAAACTCTTTCTTGATTCATCTCCTCATCTTGTAAGGTTGTATTCCTTTAATTCTTTGATTATTTACTTGTTTCTCTTTTATGTAAATCTCATGAAATCAATTTGTATTTCTTTGTTTATGTATGATTGTTCATACATATTTGAACTCTAATATGGTCAATTTTCGCATGTGAACTATGGCTCGTGAAATAATATTCGAGCAAGATTGGTTCAAGAATGGACAAAAAGTTCTTCATCATAGCCATATTTATTCTTTTTTATTCTTTTCTCCCTCTCTTTTGGAAGATAATATGACCCTTTTTTTTTTTTGGAAATATTCTTCCCGAGAAAATTTAATTTGTTTATATGTAGAAAAATATTTATAAAGAGATGAATATTATACATTTTGAATTTTTGCCCCTCGTGTCAAAGAGAAATAATCTTAGTTGTGTGCTTCTTTGAATGGTTGTGAGATTGAAAAGAAGGCTAAGTATTAAGGGTGTTTTTTTTTCATAACCTAGTTTCACTCTATCTTTTTGAAATTCTCATATTATAAGGTGATCAAAGGCCTCGTAGCATTTATAAGATAGACATATGGATTAATACTCGATCTTGTTACCAATTGATTTTATGATCAAATCTCATACTACCTAATATGGTATGACCAGAACTTCATGAACTTAAAATGTCATTATCTTGAAAAGACATGTTGAGAATCACACGTTGAAAAGATAAGGAGAATATATTAATACGGTATAAGATATGTGAATTAGTTCTCTAATTTACTAATTGATTTTGAGATAAAATTACCTCATACTACCTAATACTTTTCGTACATTATGGATCACACATTTAAAAGGTGATGAGTCATCTTCATTTTTTTTAAAAGATGGATAGCTTATTTATTATTTACCATTTGATTTAGATATAGAACTCTCATGTTATTTAATATGAGTATTCATGTGCTTGTTAAGGATTCCACACAAAATAAAAGAGAAAAGTTCACGATTAAGCCATATTAAGAAACTTATAGCAAATCTGTCCATCTTTAAAAAAAGTTAGCAAAAGCAAATCCTGATTTAAAAAAATAATTATCGTATTAATGCAAAAAGATGAAATTGTCCTCATATTATTATTTATACAGTATTTATGACTTTTCTTTTTATATTATTAAAAATTAAAGATTTTTATAAAAACCTTCCTAACTTCATTCCCCATGATTCACGTCTCATAAATAACTGTCAACCTCTTTTTTTTTTTTTTTTAAACTCTAATTGTGAAGATGAATTTATTTACAAAAATACCCTTCATTTATGTTTTAAAATATTGTATTATTTTTACTAATACAAACATGTATGAATGTATTTTGATAATACCATAAACCAAGTATTAATGGATATTTATTATAATACAATCTATGTTATGAGTATTATAATACAATATATTCTACATAGTTATACCGTATTAAAAGTTAATACAATCATATAAATACACTTGTAAAGTATATTATTTATGATTTATGTGAACAATAATGTAATATAATATTGTTTTTTTTATGAAGTATAATATTTTATTATAATTAATACACTATTTTATTATAATACATACAATATCTTTTTTATAATTAATAAAGTATCTTTTTTAGCTTCCACAACCTAAAAAATTAGGGCTTTTGTCATTGACTATTGTAAATATCAGAGCGGACGCAATAACAAAACTTAACGCGAAAAACTCATCGAAATACTGAGTTAAAATGAAGAAATCGCCAAATAAAATATAAATCGAAGGAATACCTCCGTAAAAAGAAGAAGATGAAGTGGTCGGAAACTTCCCAAATATAGAAGAATAGGCGTTCAAGTCACCAAATAACTGCCAAAATAAAGAAGATGACGAAGATGGAGTTCGAAAATTGGGTGAAGTGCGAAAAAAAGAATAAGTCGACAAAAGAAATGAAGTTAAAAAAAAGTCAAAAAAAAGAAGTGACTAAAAAAAGACCGAAGTCTACTGAAAATAGTTGGACACATTTAGGTGAAGTGCAGAAAAAGAAACCGTATTAATATATATATATGAAAAATAAAAATATTATCATAAAAAAAATGGTAAAACAATAACTAACGATATTATAATTTAGAATAGAATTGACCTGGACCGATTTCCATACTTCCAGTTGAGATTGAGAGGCCCGTGTAGCCGTCGTCGAGTGTCGAGGTTTGTGTTCGGCATTTTGAGGACTCGGAATTATTATTGAGACTCAGGAGACTCTTCTGGATTTTCGAGAGTGTAGACTCTTTGGACATCGGCCAAGGTAAGGGCATTCTTTATCCAACCCTAGGCTTAAACTGTTAGCTAGCATGTTATAAGTACGATTGTTGAATGGGTTCATAGATAATTGACTCTTTGATATTCCTGTTGATATGATACCTGGATATTTGGTAGATACGACATGCTTTATAGATGTTACACATGAGTACTTTGGTTGTTGGTTGTACTAATGTAGATACTCTGATTGTTTTGATTGAGATATCCTGATAGGTAAACATGTTGTAAATGTCACACATGAATAGTAATTTATGATGCCTGTGTTAATCATAGAAGAAACCAATGTTATTCAGGGAATATTGCCAATTATTACTATTCAAGGGTTTATGCCCATTATTATCATTAAGGGGTTTATGCCCATTATTATTATTCAGGGGTTTATGCCCATTATTATTATTCAGGGATTTATGCCCATTATTATTATTCAAGGGTTTATGCCCATTATTATTATTTAGGGGTTAGTGCCCATTATTATTATTTAGAAGTTTATGCCCATTATTATTATTCAGGAGTTAGTGCCCATTATTACTATTTAGGGGTTAGTGCCCATTATTACTATTCAGGGGATTTAGTGCCCATTATTACTATCAGGGGTTTGTACCCAATGATTGCCCAGGGGTTCATGCCCATTGTTTTGTTATTGATAAAATATGTATCGTTGCTCTTATAAATGTGCTTAATGATTTTGTCAAGGGATTCTTATTGATTAAAGACTCACCCTTTCCTCTGTGGTTTTCCACAAGTACTTGCGAGATGCATCGGGATGATTGATTGGAGCTGCAACGACCATGGGATGTGTCTATTATTTATTGAGTCATAATTTACGTTGGTGTCATTATCCTTTCCGCATGAACTGGATTTTAAGGCATGGTTATTTCAACAACTAGATTTATATGTCTTTCAGCGTTTTCCCTAAGGTACCCTGATGAACTAATTTTCTAACCTTGGGTTTGTTTCATGAAGTTTTAATAAATGAACGTTTTGTTTCAATATGATATCCGTTATAACATATATCCTTAAAACTGAGTAGATTTCTCTTTGACTTACTAGAGAACAAAGCATTATCAATTGTAACTTTTGTTCCTCTAGGAAAAATAAGATTTGTTTTTCCAAAACCTTCAATCAAGTTTGCAGAACTTGATATTGTATTGACACTAACTTCAAGCATTGTCAATTAAGAGAAGTACTTTCTGCTTTTAAGTATTGTATGTGTAGTTGCACTATCGGCCAAACATAGGTCTTCATGAGCCAAAATTTGATAGATGCCCATGATTCTTTAGCAAAACAATGGTAGAGACTCGTGCTGATAACGTGTTATAAAAGTAGCCAATGATCAAAGGGATAGAGAGAATGGTGTGGGAGAGAAAGTGAATAACTTTTATTGGTATTTTTGATGTGTAATTACAAGTCTTGCAAAAGTTCCTATTTATAACATTACAAGGAGTTTATATTTAGTAATGCAAAAACTATAATTGGCTAAACTAACTAAAAGTTAGAGAGTCTTAAGGCTAAATTGTAGACACTTCATTGCTTGACTCTTATAAGATATCTATTTATAACAATTATTAACATTTAAAATATAGTAGTAATTATCGAAAGGGTCAGTAATCTAATTTTATTATTTTGTGGTAATTCAGTTCAACATCATAGTTAAGGGTTCAATGTTAAGTTATTGTTTTTGTTGACTATTATTTAAATTTTATTAAATCATAAAGATTAAATTAAAAGTTTAAATGATAAGACTAAATTCTAACTTTACATAATTAAAATTACTTTTTTCATCCTTAGGTTTGGATATAATTTCAATTTAGTCTCTATGTTTTAAAATTGAACATTTTTATCTATGACATTTCAATAATAGTCCCTTTTAATTCTGGTGTATTTTTTTAGTTTACTTTTATACTTATTTTGTTTCATAGATTAAATTTAAGTGATAATTAAAATATTCACTTTATCAATATATTAAAATTTAAATTAATATAATTATCATTTTAGTCAACATTACTTTATGTAATTAACGATTTAGTTATCTCTATAAGCATTATTGAAATGTTATGGATAAAAATGTTTAATTTTAAAATATAACAATAACGCCAAACTTAAAAGACAAAAAAATGTCATTTTCCGTGAATTTAAATTTCCCAACCAAATTTGCATTTATCTAATATAATAAGGAAATATTTGTCAAAATTTTGCCTATAATAACAAGTCTCCCTCACAAGTAGAACCCCCACTATCTACTCCAATCTCCCAACTTCCTCAAACCACTCTCTTTTCTTCTTCTCTCAAATCTCTTCAATGGCGGCCGCTGCCGTGTTACCATATCCAATCGAATTCTTATTCGATCTGGATATGGTTCTCTCGGGATCCGATGATCTCGAGTGCTTTCACGTCAACGCTTCTGATCCTCTGATGGTGGAGTTGCCGGCGGTGGTGGCTGACGTTTGCGCCGTTTGTATGGAGGATTTTTTGCCAGATGAGTCCGGGAAAAAGATCCCCTGTGGCCACGTGTACCATGAGCCATGTATTTCCTCTTGGCTCGCCGTCGGCGACTGTTGTCCGCTTTGTCGGCGTCTTGTAGCCGGCCACTCGCCGGGAGTTGATGTTTCTTCTGGTTCGATCCGACGGTAGAGCTTTTTTTATGTAGTTTTTTTTTTTTTTTTTTTGGTGAGGTTTGTTGGATCAAATAATGTATGGGGTTGATTTGTGATTGAGACTCTTCGCCCAATTATGAAAATATAGCGGACAGTTTAACAGATTTGTCTTTTTTATCTCTCTTTCTCTTAATTTTTTAGATTCTATAATTTTTTTTTTTATTTTGATTTCGGTATTATTTCATCTAATTTTGGATTTTTTGTTTGATAAAGTGTTTGTTGTTTTTTTAAAATTTGGGGTGTGTTTGTTTTTGGTAGAAAAGAGTTGAGTGGGGTGGAGTGAAAGAGAATGAAGTGGTTAATTACTCGTTTGGGAATTGAGGTTACAACAAAAAAAACAAACGAGAAATTTTTGAAGAATGGTTATTAACCACTCCTCATGTCCAAAAAAACAAAGACACTGTTGATTCTATATTAGTGTAAGCTCGACAAAATTTGTTGAAAATCAATTTTTAAGTAAGTGAACAGACTCATTAAATTCATAAATTTTAGTTTTAAATATCATAAATCAACCAAGATATTTAATAAGTTGCTAATTTTTTATTTATTTTTTTTTTTTTTTTTGAGAATCAATATAAGTTGCTGATTCGCTTGCAAAATAGTATATATGATCCACTTTAATAGGTCAGTATCATTGTTTTTAATTAAAATCATTATTAGAAATTCAAATTGAAAGATTATATGATTATATAAATTTATTGTTGTTTTTTTAATGCATATGTCACCCATTTGGTTAAATGTAAAGTTAAAAGTTTAAAATTTTTGCAACTTAAAGTATATTTACTCTCTTTCACTCAATTTCTCAATGTTCTAGATGCTTTTAACTTCGTATTTAAATAATATTTTAGGAACTAGAATTTATTATATATGAAATTGAAAGTTTGTGGTTCTATAGATTTGTTAATTTTTTAAAATAGTAACATAAACTTAAAATTTTCAAAAAAAATAATTTAAAAATCAATATTTATTAAAAACAAACGTTAAGGTTCAAAAGATAAAAGTTGTAATTTAACTTCTTGTAATATTAAATTATATTTATTTCAAAAATAATAATAAATTATATTAATGTGATGAATTATATTCAAATATTCAAACAACACTTTGAGCTCCACTTGTATTAAGTCTTCTCTTAATTAATTTATCATATATTTTAGGAGTCCTCTCTTAATTGTTGCAATAATGCACCACTAGAGTTTGCATTTACATGTAAATGGAAAATAATAATAAAGAAACTCCAACTAAAGTCTTCTTTTTTTTTTTTTTTTTTTGATAAGATTCCAACTAAAGTTTTTCTTCTTTATTTAATTTATCAAATCTTTTGAGATTGTACATCATACTAATTGAGATTTGACAGAACTATAGAGGTTAAGAGATTTACAAAACTCTTCTTCCAAACAAAATAATAAATATTCTCTTAAAAATATAATAATAAATAGAGCTACAAAATTAGTTTATTTTCTGAAAAAAAGAGCTACAAAATTCTTTACCATTGAAATTTGACAAAGTTAATTCTTTTTTACAAAATTACATCACATAGGATGAAATTCAAAAGGATGATATTTAAAGATAAGAGAAGCTCAAGTTGGCAAAGCAAATTGTCCAATTATAAATTTTGAAATCCTTCCAATTATTTTAAAAAAATAATAATGTCGTTGTCAAATTGAAAATTTGGGTGTAATTGTAATAAGTTCTATCGTTAGGGTATATTTTGCAATTTATTTTCAAGACTTTTATTTTGTTTATTGTTTTCTTTTGTTGTTTTTAAAGTCAGATAATATGTCAGTTTGTGGGGACAACGTGTCACAATCAAGTGGGCAAGAACGTCAATAGTGAGTTGTATTCTATGAATGTGACGGCCCCTTTAAGTTAGGGAAAAGAGAAGAATAATATTCATTTTCATTCAATTGTATTTTTTTTTTCTTTTTTGATAAAATATAAGTTTAATGAGTATCATTTAGAGAAAGTTAGAGTTTAATTTTTATAATTTTAAAAATTAGAGTTTTTTTTTTATTATATTAAAAAACAAAAGTTTCATTTCAATATTTCAAAAAATATAAAATTTAGTTCTTATGATTTTAAAAACTATAAAATAGTCTCTATAGTTTGATAAAATCTAAAAAATAGTCTTTGCCGTTTTTTATCGTTAGCAAAATAAGTAGTTGAAAATTAATTATTCATATATAAATGATGAAATTATGAATTTAGTAACTGATATAATAAAAACATCATATCATTTATACATGAATAATAAGCTTCTATGTATTTAATACGTCAACAATTACGACCGATAAAGACTATATTTTAAGTTTTATAAAACTATAATGGCTAAATTCTAATTTTTAAAATTATATGGACTAAATTATAACATTTTTCAAACCATAGAGATTAAATTTTAACTTTTTTTAAATCATAGGAACTGAACTCTAGTTTTTTAAATCATAAGTACTAACTTTAACTTTTTTCAAATCTAAACTTATAATTTACCCTATTCTTTTTTACATATTTTTATAAATTTTGGCTTAAAAAAATAAATTTTTAAATTTTTATGATTTATTCCAGTTACACCTCATGTCTTTCTTAATAAAAAAGAATTTACGACAAAAACAGGATAATCTTAATTAAGATTAGGTTTAAATTTCTTAATCCAATAAATTGTTGAAAAAAAAAAAATACCAATTTAGTATTTAAATCAGTTTACACATGCCAACAAGAACAATTATTTAACGACACGAATGTATACTCTTTGACTAAGAGATTAATTATACAAATTTCTCACTCATAATTGTTAATATTAAAATAATCAATTTACACGTGTTTTGATTATTCTTATGATTGAGACAGTTTAATCCTACAATATTTGACTATTAAAACAAATCGGAGAAACTTAATTCTTTACTTTCATGAATTCTTTTAGGTAGCCGTAGGTAAGAGATTAAATTTTGAACAATGAGAAATATAGGAACTAAATTCTTGTAAATTTAAAATTACAAGACAATTTGTTAATAAATTGTAATTTTCATAAAAATTAAGAACAAAAATAAATATTTTTAAAAATCCAAAAAGGCTAATGCAATCATTTGTAAACTTTTTAGTCATTTTTTAATCATTAACGATGATGATGATGATAATAATAATAATAATAATAATAATAATAATAATAATAATAATAAAAGGTCTGACCAACTTCTATGCTTATGTGACATAATTTTCACATTTTATTTTTATATTTTAAATTTAAAATAAAATAAAATATGACCAAACTTTAGTTAGATAGGTGACCATAAAAGTTTTGTAACAAAAGTTTCAACATATAATTAAGCCATCATTAACATTTGCATTGGTATTTTGAGTGTAACTGAAAATAAAGTGAAAAATACCAAATTATTGTAGAAATATGTCATGTCAAAGTATGATTTAAGCTATTCTTTTAGATAAATTGTTGTTGGACATATCTTTATAATAATATGATATTTTTATTCACTCAATCATCATAGGAATGGCTAGTCGGCGTGTTTGGTGGAGAGATTAGAATTAAGTTAATCGATACTAAGTTAAGTTGAGTATTAAGTTAAGTTGGAGATTAAGTTAATCTGTGTTTGGTGGATATATTAAATTAAGCTGGATTAAGTTAAGCTGACTGTTGTTTGGTGCAGGGATTAAGTTAAGCTAAGTTTTTATTTAACATATTTCATGCATTTTTTTTAAAATATCTACTTTTTAATTTGTTTTTCCTTAACAATAGATAAATGACAAAATAACGTTAATTTGAAATAGTAACGATATGATATTTATTTAAAAAATATGTTTGATTAATATATATTTTATTATTTATTTCAATTTTAACTTAATATGTATATTAAATTTAAAAATAATATAACAAATTTTATATTCATTCAACAAATAAAAGACATCAAACTCTACAAAAATCATTTTAATTTAATTACATGAAAAAATAATTTAATTTATTTCATACACCTTAATTTATAATATAATAATTTAGCCGTGTTTTTTCAATTAATTAAACTAAAGTATCTAAAAGATTCAAATTCTTTATGCAACTTTATCCGTAACCTGTTCTATTTGATTATATATTTAATAAAACTCATTAATAATTTTTAAAATGAAGATAGTTTTTAGGATTGAATCTATAATTATAGAGTTGATATCAACATCACATGATTTTTTTTTTTTTTTCTATTCTTTTGAGTTCTACAACAACTAGATGAGGGGATTTAAACCCATTTTATATTTTACAAATTTAAAAAGATTCATACAGATCAGTTAATTCATTTGTTAATATCCATTATTTCAAATTGTTTGTTAATTATATTGTTAATATTCATTCATTTCAAATCTAAAAAGATTCACATAATTCTCTTGAAATCCAAATATATTTCTTTTGTTCTCTTAAATCATCTATAGAATATAATACAAAATTTCCATTTCAAAATAAAGAATAAACAAAATTGTCCTTTTTCTTTTAGGTGGCTGTAATCAATCTTGAAGTAAAAAAAAAAACCCAGTTGTAATCAATCTTGGATCTCTACCAAACCCACATGCCTGAGCTCTAAAATAGAGAGGACAAAAAAAAAGCAGAAAATTCATAGAATAGCTAAAAAAAACTCCAATCTCCGACCTTCTTCAAATTTCTCTGGCTAGCTTGAAACCCATAACTTATGGGCCATAAGAGTTGTGAGCAGAATCGTCTCTTTCGGCGCCAATTCCGGTCAAAGCCAAGCAGAGCTTGGCAGCTTCCAAAATGGTATCCAAGGAAAAGCTTGGAATCCATTAGTGGGTTCGAGTTGGAGATTTGGAAATGGAAGAGAGAGTTCTACAGATAGGGAAGAAGAAGAAAGAGAAAAAGCACTCGAATTTGAACAGAATTTAGTTAATCCGAACTTCCATTTTTTCGAATCCCTGGACCAAACATGTATTTAGGGGATTAATTTAAACTATATTAAATTAATACCTGCGCCAAACACGCCCTAAGAGGGTCTCCAAATGCAAAAAAAGTTTATATGAATTATATAAGAAAAAAATGATATTTTTGTTCACTCTTAATAATAAGTAAGTATCCAACAATAGATCATGTCAAAACATGTCATAAATTTTTTTTCCTTTATCTAAATTCCTCTTAAAATATAATGCATTTAGGTGGCGTGCTGATGCAAAGGTTGTCTGAAAAAAGTTTCACACTAAAAAACAATACAAATATAATTGATATTTATCAAACCAAACATAACCAAAGATTGTGTTAAAAAAAATTCTCATAAGGATATAACTTATAACAACAAAACTATGGTTAAGCCATATCTTCATTAAAGATTCAAATCTCCTTTTCCAATATTGGTCTACTTTAAAAAAAATGTTATATGAATAATTTGGAAAAGTTATTCTTAAAAATAAGTTTTTTTTATTCACTCTTAAAAACAAGTTAGTTTGTCGTAGTTGGATATCTTATTTGGTGTTAGTCTATTTTAACTCTTCGATTACGAGTTCAAATTTGAAAATCGATATTTCAATTGAAATAGACATTTAGAGGGAGAGAAAAATTCCACAATAACGGCTTCCAACTTATTTGAAAATTTTCAAATAATTTAAGAATAACATTCATTGAAAGAGAAATGACAATATTAACTTTTCTTACATACTTTTCCAATGAATGAGTAACATTGAAAAAGAAAACTACATGATTTTTCCGAAGGTTGAAGTTTTCAATGATGTAAGTATATGTTGATAATGTTGTTTTTAACACGATTCAGTGGCAGATTCAGTCTTATTCATTAAATTGTTTCCGTTATTTTAATATATACATTTGAAGAAGTAATAAATCGTAAAGCTTGCTACTTGTTGCTAAAGTCTTTTTTTTTTTAATAGTTTGATTGTTATTGTTTGAATGAAAATTCAAACTCGTAAAATAAAGTTTCAATTGTTACATCGGTTTTGGTTGGTTTGGGCGGTTTTATGAGTTTTTCAGTTTTACCTTACACCCCTATTTGGCACACCATGCAATTGTGATGTCCGCATATGCACACTTTTTTGTGATTTTTGCCAAAATATATTTGTTCATGTATACTCATTCGCAAAATCATTACACATCGAAATGTCTTTGGTTTCCAATGGCAACCTTTCAAACATGATCGAAAAATCATCCCAGATAATCAAAATTCACTTTCTAGTTATATATATATTTTTTGATTTATCAATGATAGTCATGAAATTTATTAAAGTTGGTTTGTGATAGACTACGCAAAATTGAATCACAATATCTTAAACTCGAAACGACTACTTATCTCTGAAACGAGTCACTTTGAATGCTTTAAAAGTACAATTCCTTAGCTTGTTTTGCTTGATCGCATTTTTTTACTTGAAAACGGATTTTAATGGAATAGTTTGGAGATTTTTTACCCCCGGTAAAAATGGCTTTCAAACGATTCCCAAAGCTCTGGTTTTTCACCATTTGATTGAAGCTGCAAGTGGGATGCTTCATAAATCTCATAACATAATTGGGTTTTTGTCATGTGATTCATGATTTTTTTTTTTTTTAATTTCCTAAATTTTAGGTGCAACAACTAATTCAAATAGATTTTATTTTAAATATTTGATGGACAGATAATTGTAAATAATTAGTTTCTATTTTTATTTCTTAATTTAAGGAAGGAGGGTGTATAGGAGTATTTTCAATTTTTTTAATAATAAAAATTAACTCTTATGATGGGATATATTTGAGAGAAAATTATTATCTATCCTCCCTCAATTTCGATTTAGACAAAAAAAATTTAAGTCTATAAAAAACTATACATTTTATTGATTATTATCTGTTCCTTTTTATTTTCAAATTTTATTTAGATTTTTTTAATGATAATGAATTGACAATTGTACTCCTTTCTCTTTCACCTATTTTTTTAATAAGTATTTTAAAAATAAATTCTTTGTAACTAACCTTGAAACTCTATTAGAATTCAAACAAAATTAAGTAATGATAAAATACTCTGTCATTCATAATTAAATTTTTTAATTAATCGTTTAGAAAATCAAGTAAATAAAGTTAGAATAAGTTTAAAAAAAAAAAAAAAAATCAAACTTGTTTACATGGTTTATTTTAATGTTCTTGACGACTAACGATACGTTTTCCTTCATAACTCTTACATATCCATGTGAGTTAATGTGATTGATGTTAAATAAAATTTAAATAGGGATTAGTCACTTGATGGACGGTTGGATCAAACTGTGGCTTTAATGCTCTTTTATTTGTTCGAAGAAAACATAACCCATCCACTCCATTTACACACGGAAGATTGAAGTCGATACCAAAGCTTTCGCTGAAAAATACGGCGGCCAGAAGCACTTTTATTTGCCCCAAGAAAATATAACCCATCCACCCCATTCACACACCGAAGATTGACTCTGATACCAAAGTTTCGGCTGAAAAATACAGTTCTCATAAACACTTTTAGTTGCTCGAAGACAAAATAACTCATCTACACCATTTACATACCAAAGATTGACGCGATACCAGAGCTTCCAGTGAAAAACCTACCTGTCATAAACATTACATAACTCATCCACCCTCATTTATACATAGACGACTGACGTCGATACCAGAGCTTCAGCTGAAAAATCCGGCGGCCAAACACACGTTTATTTGCTCGAAGAAAACATAACCCATCCATCTCATTTATTCACCAACGATTGACACCGATACCAAATTTCTGCTGAAAAATCTGACAGTCAGAAACACGTTTATTTGTTCGAAGAAAACATAACTCATCCACCTCATTTATACACCAACGATTGACATAGATACCAAAGCTTCAGCTGAAAAATTTGGCTGCCAAAAAGTTTATTTGCTCGAAGAAAACATAACTCATCCACCTCATTTATACACCAACGATTGATGCCGATACCTGAGTTCCGCCATAAATAATTTTATTTGCTCGAAGAAAACATAGTCGGCTGCTATAAACCCCACGAAGTTCCATTGAAAAATCCGATAGAAACGAGACCGATTTGAAAGCCTCTGCAAAGTTCCCCAAATTTTTTAACGGAGAGTTTCATTCAGAACTTGGAATCAGATTTTTTTTGTCGCTGGTGACTCCCACATCCAGGGGTTTCATTTAGTTATCTCTTTTTCATATTTAAGTTTCTTGCAGAGGCGATCGATTTGATTTAAAGCAATATATTGAGATGTTGGTTACAAAAATCTCATTAACTGCAACGAATTTCAGATCATTTATGGAAACCCTAAGAAGATTGAAATAATTGGAGACAATAAATTCGTTTGGAAATCGTGAAAATGAAAGGGAATCGTAAATTATAGAGAAAGTCAACAAAAGTTAGATTTAAAGCACTTCCAAATAGGATCCAAAGTAGGGATTTTATTTTCATTGACTTTTTATAATTTTTTAGGTTATTTTACCTTTAATCGATTGTAGCGAAAGATATGGTGGGGGATTATTATTATTATTATTATTTAATTTAATCGATTGTTTACAATTTTTTTTAATAGTTTAAAAGGTCTCGTTAGTTTGGGGAGAAAATATTTCTCTCTCCACCAAGATTTTTTCTCTTAGCCATGGATTTAAACTCTCGTACAAAATAGCCACGACCCTAATTATTTCCTAAAATCTAACCATTTCCTACCATTTTCCTTTAATAATTGAGGAATACTTGCCTCCTTATAAATAAGGAGGCAGACCCTCCTTAAGGCATATGTGGCAGCTCCTAGTGCCACACATTTTTTTCTTTCTTTCTTTAATATTGTTGAAATAATTTTTTTGTGGTATCAAAGGATGCCACATGTGCCTTAGGAGGGTCTACCTTCTCATTCATAAGGAGATAAGTATTCCTCTTAATAATTAGACCATTACTACTATATCCCTATAAATTAATTGTTGGCCCATTAAGGCTCATTGTTATAATGGGCTGAAAAGATACGGCCCATGGCTATAAATACTAATTTGGGCTTTTTTATTGGGCTAGTTTTTTCCTTTTATAACACTCTTTTGGGCCACGAAGTTTTTGTCGATTTATTGTTGGATTAAGTAGGGAAATAGCTACTTTTTGGAAATTTAATAAATAAATGTTTACACTTTTAAAGAGTTTAAATAATTGTCTAAAACTTAAATTCTGAAATAAAATAAATACATAAATAGATTGTAATTGACATTTATACCCTTCCCTTATTAATTGAATTTTTTATTTTTTATTTAGTTTTATTTTAGATTCTTTATAACTACCTCCCAAAATCTTAGATATTAAATAATTGAAGTTAAAAAAATGTAAAATATCACCATCAAGGATCGTATGAGTGGTATATCTCAGTGTGTATGGAGACGATCTATGTAAAGATGCTTCAAAAATTGAAATTGGAAAATAGTTGCAGAACTCCGATCACTAGACAACCGCTTGCATAACCATCAAACTCCGATCATTGTACAACTGCTTACAAACCATCATAACCATCAAACTCCGATCACTGTATAACCGCTTACATAACCATCAATTAAAACAAGAGGATGGATGTTTGTCTTGAAACATTATGAAAAGTAAAAATTGGAAGAAAAAAATGCATACCTTACATACGAAGACTCCCTAATAAGTTTAGTGGTGAAAATTGTGTCTAACTCTTAGTATCTGTGTGTACTAGTACGACCTCCATAGAGTGGCAAAAAAGATGTACAACAAATTGTTGTATCAAAGTCGTAACGTGTCTAACTTTTGGCATGTGTGTGTAGTGGTACAACCTCCATAACAACAACGATTTTGTCAGTAGTTTTTGTGACCTAAATTGAATAGAAGAAGGAATTGTTGTCGATTTTGTAAACTCAGAAAATAAAATTCTATTTGGGGAGTTAGAAGCTGACTTGGGTTAAGGTTTCAAATTGTGGTTGACTTTGTTCACCTGACAATGGTGAAAAAAAGAGGTAATTAGAAGGGCAAAGACGAATTTTGATTTTGAAAGCCAGTTTAGTCTCTTGATAGGCAGTTGATGTAAACGTGTCAATTTTGCTTAGAATGAAGTAGGGCGTATGAAATTGAACGACATCCAAAAATTCTAATGAATATTTGCCACTGTGTGTTTGAAAGTAGTGGGCTCGAAAAGAGAATGAGATTTTTTTAGACGTTCACACCTCACTAATTTATGGTTAATCTTTATTTATTATTATTATTATTATTATTTAGATACGATGGGATGGTTAATCGATTGAGAGAATTATAATTAAATGTAACTATTCTCAAGATTTTATTTTATTTTTCAAAAAATCGAAGCCAATAAGAAGATTGAAGTTTAAATGATTTGATTTTGAAAAAAAAAAATTGAATTGGCAAAGAAATCGGAATATTGTGAGGTGATTATGATGGAGGATTATCCTCCTTGATCTTAGGCATTACTCCAACTCTTTTTTAAAACAAATCGAAGAATGAGGAGGGTATTATAGGGAGACAAAAATTTTCTCACTATAACCAATTATAAAATAGCCATTGATTTTAATGCTCTTAAAAGTTAGTTATTTCATAAATTATTTTTTAAAAAGTAGACATTCTCTTCTAATACCCTTTATTGTTCTGGGCTTCAGTATACGAATTTGGGCTTTATTTTGGGCCAGTTTTTCTTATATAATTCCATCTCGGGCTTCAACGTTACAAATTTGGGCTTCTTAATTGAGCCAACCATTTCCTATCTCAACTTGGGCCATAGTTTGTTTTGGTCCATCTTTCACTATGGGTTAATGTACGAATTTAGCCTTCACTTTTATCATCTTCAAAAGACCAAATTGTGAGGTTAAAATATAAATTTGGAAAAAAAATTTGTGAGACATTCTAGTACATGTTTGAGAATGTACCCTAAACCAATTTTTTATTATAATTTTTAAGTCAAAATATATTAAATCAATGATCATCTCAAGTGTATTCTCACAAATATCTTAATTCTTACTATTAATAAAGAATAATATATCTATTCGGTTTTTCATTACTTTTAGTTAGGGGTGAACAAAAACCCGACAGCCCGAGTAACCCGAACCAACCCAACCCAATTTGACGGGTTGGGTTGGGTTAAATATATTTTTGGGTTGGGTTGGGTTCAAAATTATGAAATTTTTATGGGTTGGGTTGGGTTAAGGGTTGACCTAAAAT
>JBBMKA010000020.1:13502236-13537166 GCA_037833695.1 Sechiopsis laciniata | reverse complement strand
TTGATTGATAATTCAATATGATAGTTTTTTATTATCTTATGGGTGTATATGTGAGTCAATGAACTAAAATGTCATGATTTTGAATTATTCAATTTCAATTATTATTCAATTAAAAAACATAAAAATGCTTTTTAAGATTAGTTAACAATAATTTAGGTGAATAATTCAAATTCATAAAATTTTAATTATAGACTATCCAACCACATTTTCAAAAAATAAAAAGAAAAAAAAATGTATCAACCATTATTAACCTCAATCCCCAAATAAGTAGTTGATTTCTCAGCTACTTTTAACCTTAATCTTCAAACAAGTAGATAACCACTTCTAACTACTATTAACATCTTCTTTCCCCTCCACTCCACTCCACTTTTTTCTACAAAAGACAAACACACCCTATATGTTTTTTTTGTAACATTATAATAATAATAATAATAATAATAATAATAATAATATATATATATATATATATATATATGACAAATCTACCTTTCTCACACATGTGAGAATCCTTCAAATTTATTATAAAGGGTTTAATTGCAACATTTATCAAAGTTTAAGGGAGGTAATTGCTTAAATTAAAAGTTTAGGAGGTCAATTGTTACAAACACCATATTTTAGGGATGGGTTGTACATTTTTCCCAAAAAATTAATATAAAATAAATACTTTTGCGACATTTCTTCTCTAAAACACAAATCTTCAAACAAACTTTACACCTCTAAATCACTCCACTTCTTCTTCTACTTTATCTCCTCTCCTCTTTTTAACTCCAAAATCCAATCACGCTTCAACTTTTACATGCAATGACAGCTTTTTATAATTTACTTTTCACAAATTCATATATTTAATATGTCATAATATATGTTGAATACTTGAAATGAAAAGTGAACCTATTGTAATTAGAACGATGGTGATATACTAGATAAACCTTTTATTACATTATATTATAGTCATGGTTGATCCACTAATAACACACACACACACACACACATATATATAGTTATTAAAGAAGAATTAACGATATTATCAGGGTGTCATAATCAAACCATTTATGTCATTATATTATAGTTATGGTTGATTCATTTATGACTATTTATTCATGTCATATTATCAATTTCCATGACACTTTTTTGTACCTATTTTGTTTGTATTTTTATCTGTCAAGAAAGATTATAATTTACATGAAACCTTTGATGATAGCACATGTGACTCATGAAAAAAATGTTGCATGTTTAATGATTTTGAATAGTGCAATTAATGTATTTAAAAGTAACCCTATTGTCATGTCATATAATACCAAATTATGACATAGTTACTATAAAAAAGAACCTATTTTTCTTTTCATTTTAGTGTTTGAATCAATTTACGCAAGTCTCAACTATTTTTATCAAATAAATTGTTCGATTCTACAACATTTAACTAACTAGAATGTAGGAAATTAATTAAGTAGATAGTCAACTAAGCCCATAATATTTTAGACCTTCAAAGTCTTTTTTACTACTAAATGAACTCATAATAATTTGGTGAACCTGTATTATTGTGTCTAAATCCATTTATACTTTTAATTGACGTGATACAAATGAAAAATGAGTAAAATTCACCAACTAATGCATACATTATGCATACTTCCTAATATATGTGAGAATGAAAAATGTGTCACATAAATATATAAAAAAAAATGCATTAGTATATATGTATGTATGTATGTATGTATGTATGTATATAATGTTTTTTTTAAGTGAACATTCATATATTAAAGATGAGAATGACTTAAAGGGCCCACAATCACTAATTGTCATTATATTAAAATGTAAAAATTTTTCTCAACCACATACGAGGATTGGGAACAGTGTGCGAGTGCCCTGCCATTGAATGGCCCATTATGTTAGCATCTCTATAACAAAAGTGGGACAACTCCTCCAATAAAGAGATGTAATGTCTCATTTTCTCTAAAAAAATTCTTGCCACTTAAAGCATTTATATATTTGACAATTAATAAATATTTATTATTAAAATTTATTAGAAAAGTTGGACATATACTTCAAAACCAATTAATAATGAGAGGGAGTGACTCATATCTCTTGTAAAAATGTTAAAGAAACCTCACATTTGTGGTGTATGATAATTGCCACAAGACGAGTATTTCCAACAAAATTTAACTATTATTTTAATTATCATTAAAAATTAACTATTTGACAATTTATAAATAAAAAAAAAAAAAAAAAAAAAGAGATTGAAATGAGATTTGGAAAAGAAAAATTTTTCGTGGAAAATCTTCACCCTTACCGTGCAAAGTTTGAAGGTAAATTTCGTGAGAACAGAAATTAAAAAGAATGACGGGATGGAGAATAAATTTTTAGGCTACTCTATATTACCAACATCATTAAAATGTAGAACTACCACACATTTACGTGTTGAAATTGTATTAGTATTATTAATTTTTTATAATGGGAGCGGAGTCGCAATGATAAAGAAAACAATAATTTTATTACGATGTAGATCACTCCCTCCTAATAATACAACACGTTTTAATTTGGCCATGTATAGACCTTGTTGTATAAAGCGAGTGTTCATCTTCTTCTCTCCATTTTTGTTTAGTTTGTTGGCGAACGAACATGGAAAATCCCAAATTCTCACCTCTCCATTGTATCGACCTTTCCAATCCAGATATTCATCAATCCGTGTCTTTACTCAAACAGGTTATCAACAATTTCATGATTTTCATTTTGTGTTTACTCGAACAAATCGATTATAATATTACTTGATTTTCCTTTGTTTGTGGAATTTGAATTGGGATTTTGCTTCTTTTTTTTTTTTTCTTTTTTTTTTTGTGTGTTTGTGATCCCACTGTTGTCCCACATTGAAACAATGGAGTGTCATCCAAGCATTAATAAGATAAGTGGGTTACTTTTTTATCATCAATTGATTTTGAGATGGATGTCTACAGCCACACGAGTAGTATGTAGCAATCGAATTGGATTTTTTTTTTTTTTTTTTTTTAAAATCGGGAAATTAGAGCTTTGACATTAAGAAATTTCACAATTAAGCCCGCTCGTGGGAGCTAAAATCTCGGAGCTTCAAAAAAGCATGTATTGAAAGTCCCAAGTCTCAACTAACGAGAGTGCCCCTTGAGGCGAATTGAAATTTACTTTGATAACATTTGTTAGTTTTTTATTTTGCTTTGTGCTTACGTGTAGAAATTGAAGTGGAACTTTGATAATATTAGTCGATTTTCCATTCGTTTTGTGTTTGTGTGTAGAAATCGAAATGGAACTTACTTTGATAATATTAGTCGATTTTCCATTTGTTTTGTGTTTGTGTATAGAAATCGTATTGGAACTTACTTTGATGATATTAGTTGATTTTCGATTTTGTTTGATGTTAGTGTATAGAAATCAAATTCAAACTTTGTTTGGTGATTCATTTAGGCCTGTTTGGATAGTGGATTCTTTTATGTTGTGAATCATGGAATAACAGAGGAGTTTATGGATAAGGTTTTTGCTCAGAGCAAAAGGCTTTTCAATCTATCACTGAGTGATAAAATGAAGCTTCTGAGAAACGAGAAGCATAGAGGCTACACTCCTATTCTCGACGAACTGCTTGATCCTGATAAACAAATTCAAGGTATTCATTGAATGATTGAAATTTATTATTCTTATTTCTCCATTGTATTGCCAAAGTGGATACCGACATGTATCCTGATCAGAAAGCCTCATAGGTTTGAATCTCTCAATCCTCAAATATTGTTGTTGAACTAAAAACAAAAGATTCTCCGTTGTATCTTGTAGGAGATTACAAGGAGGGGTACTATATAGGAGTTGAGGAAAAAAATTCTGGAGATGATTTAGATAGAGAAAAACCATTTTATGGTCCAAATATTTGGCCTGAAGAAGGTATATCATTAAATTACTTAATTTTGCTTTGGCAACATAGCATTATTTTTTGCTCAATTTGTTTTGCTGTCTGTTAGATTTGTTACCTGGTTGGAGGGAGATCATGGAGGAGTATCATAGAAAAGCACTGTATGTTCTGGTTCTCGTGATTATACAAATTTGTTTTGATATATCTTACAAATTATTGGAAAGGCCAAATATCTTGAAACCATATATTATAGGATTAGACGGTCTGTCACATGAGAACAGTCTAAATGAGCGTAAGCTGTCCCAGATACTCACGAATACAAAAAAAAAAAGCCAAGGATAGCAGTCAATGGTAGAAATATTCACACTATTCAATTGACCTCTTGCTATAAAAAAATATGTTGGCCTTTTCTAATCATTTGCATAACCCAAGGGATTTATTAAAAAACTCATTATGTGTTAGCCATTGCCTACCCACCCCACAGCACCCTATGAATGTGGAAAAGGTGATATGTATCTTTATTTATTTATTCATTATTATTATTATTATTTTTTAAATCTGAAACCAGAGAAGTTGCCAAAGAAATTGCAAGGCTCATTGCTCTTGCGCTTGGTCTTGAAAGTGATTATTTTGACAAGTCAGAAATGCTCGGTGAGCCTATTGCGATTCTGCGCCTATTACACTATCAAGGTGGGATACAAACACTTTTTGTTTCTTTCCTTTTGGCCCTGTGGTCTATGTTGGCTAGAGAAATAATAGAACAGTCTTCTTTGTGTATCAGATCAAATTTCCGAACCCGCGAAAGGAATATTCGGAGCTGGAGCTCATTCGGACTATGGTTTAATCACACTCTTTGCAACAGACGAGAACCTTGGCCTCCAAGTAAGATACTCGATTGCGTGCACGCCCACTGTTAAACATATGTCACATAAATTGATTCATCATTGAGAGTATTTGTAATTAGTACAGATTTGCAAGGATAAATATGCTAAACCTCAAATATGGGAATATGTAGCTCCACTCAAAGGGTGAGTTTTATATGGAACAGCTAGGAACTCCAACTAGTTCATACGCTTGATATCATTTTAATTTAGTAATCTTGCATGAATGAAGTTATAAAAGATGTGCGCTTGCTCAAGCGCGCGCCTAGGCTCAAAGCACAGATCTACCGTCCTGCCTTGCACCTTAAGTAGGCAAGGCTCATGTAAAAGATGTGCTCTAGGAGCGGTAAAATAAGTTTAACTAATACTTAATGCAAGACTTGCATTGAAGATTTTTTTTTTATCCTACGGAGGACTACTATATAGGATTTTATGCTTTCGAAGAAATTTTGAACTGACATTGAATTGGGTTTATTGATGATTTAACATGAATAAACAAAAGATTGTTTTCTATCATCTTGATCGCAATCAATTTGGTTTTTAACAGAGCCTTTGTGGTGAACCTTGGAGACATGCTCGAGCGCTGGAGCAACTGCATATTCAAGTAAGATCATGATGGAGCATTTGCGTTTTATATTTCATTATTCTTAAATTCCTTGAAGAATCTAGAATGATGGCTACGTTGTTTGGGGATTTCATGAGGATTTTTTTTACTTAATTCCATGTTATAATCGAAGTAAAAAATAACATAATCCTAAGTTCCTGACATTTTTTTCTTTTTTACATTTGATCTCAGGTCCACATTACATAGAGTTCTGGTTAATCGTCAAGATAGATATTCTGTAAGTCTCAATCTATCATGCACAATCCTTAGACTATATTATTAGATAGCATGAACATTCATTTCAATACCGATTGGTTACGAGAGGAGTAGTCCATCTTTCTTATATATTGTCATGAGATCTCCACTATTTTTAGTGTGGGTGCCTAACATTCCCCAACAAATATTCTTCAATTTGTCAACAATGGAGTCGAACTGCCCTCAAAAGCTGTGTTTAGTCGTGTGTTGAATTGTGTTAAATCACCAATCAACCCAAAGATTTAAGCTGATAGGTTGGTGAAATTTTAGTTATATCAATCTATACTTTTTCCTACTTGTGGGCTTCTTGAAAATTTAAAAATGCATAACAAGTGGAAATCAATATTAAATGGTAGGAAATAACTTGACAGAAGTTTGAATACATGACCTTTTGCTCACATACCATGCTTCAAAAATTAGGTTCGGATAAATTTAATTCGGAGCAATAGGGTCGTCATGCTGATTACTAAACTTGTTGAACAGATCAAATATAACCAAAGTATATCTTTTTTATCAGAGGTTGAATCAATCATCAGAATGAAGAATTAGCCCAAAAAATTAGGACATCAACCAATATCATGATTTATATGTCGTCATAAACTCATTGGTCCACTGTCAATTACACAAACTAACAGAAAAAATAACCATTGATTTGCTTTTCAAATAAAAGTAAAAATAAATAAATAAAACCTTCGACTATTTGTAGAAATTGTGAACTTTGCTGCATATTACATAATTTGATTACTGATACTTTTTTTTTTTTTTTTTTTTTTTCTGTGAGAGCAGATTGCATACTTTGTGCTACCTAGTCATGACTGTCTCGTCGAATGTTTTCCAACCTGCAAGTCAGACAAAAACCTTCCCAAGTAAGTAAATGTTTATTTAAGTTTGTTGTTGTCTACCAAATCTATACCTACTCAAAGTAGTCATGTGATTTTTCGTAAAAATAGTCAAGGTGGACGTAAGCTGATTTGAAAACTTACGGATTATAGCGATAAAAAGTACACATAATTTCTTTGAACAGATAGAAAAAGAAAGCTACCAATTGATTTTGGAGCTTTTAATCAATCTAACAAAGTAGTCTACTTCTTAAGATCGCAAACTTCCCTTTGCTTTTGCTCTTGTTTTTTTACCTTATTTTCTTCCACTTCTGTTTCATGGAGGCTAAATTCTTTTTTCTTAATCCCTTTCATTCTTTACACTTTCTATTTCGAGTACTTTTTTATATTTAAAAAAATAGCCTACCTTCCTACTGCTAGAGTTCCTTAAATTTCATATCGATTAATCAAGCCTTGAACGTTTAAGAAGCACGGATATAGATACGAGACACATATATAGTGACACATTAAAATCTTAGACATCGACAACAAAGAGCACAGATTTAGATACGAGACACATATACATAGTGACACATTAGTTTTTGAAAACCTTAGATAGACACTATAAAGAGACATGTATTGAAATATTCATTTTATTTTTCCAAACATATAACAATTGCGCTATAAAGAGTCCATTACAAATCCAATAATTATTAGTGTGTTCACGTGTCAATTGATGTCAGACACGAACACACGAGCCAAATTTAAGTGTCCCTGAAACAATCAAATATACCAAACACAATGTTTCATTGATTATCATGTAAACATAAATTACAAGAAAATGGTAAACAATACTATAAGAAAATACGATAAATGTTTATAATAGACGTACATTAAAAGTAATAATCTAACTCTACTTTTTTTTTTTTGCGAAAATATTTTCTTTGTCAGGTTTCCCCCAATCTTATGCAGGACGTATTTGAGCCAGCGTTACAACGAAACTCATGTTGATCTAAATTCATATAAAAAAGATCAATAACAAACTTGATATATGGCCTTGAAACTTGCCTACTAATGCTAGGAGCTGCCCAAGCCTAAGTCTAATCAGGACGGGCAGACCGTGGATGGCCAAAATTTCTACCCGGATCAAAGTTGGGCAGTGTCACTCACTCAACACTCGTAGTTATTTATAAATGTGCAAGTAATTTCATGTCTTCTCACAATATATATTTCTGGTCTCTAATGTCTTTTTAGTGCTGTTTTTATTGCATACAAAATATTAAGGACGTGATATAATTAGTTAAAAAAAAAGAAAAAACATATGCTTCCACTATAGTTACTTTTTGTATGATTTTGAGAGGGATTTGACTCATGTGTTTCTGACTTTTAAAATACATTGTAAGCTAAATAGAAAAAGGATGAGCATACAAATCCATGCAAAAAAAATTGCAGAAAGTCACTTGCGGTGAGCAGTCGTTGGAGAAATGAGGTTGAAGACAAAACAACGAAATGATTGGTTTCAATCACCCTTTAATAAAGTGTCATCGCCGATTGATTTCGATTAATATTACCAATTTGTTTCAATCACCCTTTAATAAAGTGTCGTCGCCTATTACCAATTTGTTTCAATCAGTGTCACTAATTGATTTCAATCATAGGGTTCAATCAGTATCGCTCAATTAGTGTTATCAATTAAAGTTATTGATGGAAGTCCTTAAATTTGAAGGGTTATATATATATATATATATACGTCCTTTGTTTTCGTTATTCCTGCAATTCCTTTTAAATTTTAAGATTTATTTGATTTTTTGGTTTTCTTTATTATTCGTGCAAAAACCCCACATAGTGTCGGCCCAAAAATCAATGGGCTGAACTACTCGGGCATTGATTGTCGGCCCAAAAATGGTTTTAGCTGATTGGAGCTAATGGGCTCGACTTCCAGCCCATTTCTCATTGATGGTTTATAACAGAGAGAAAAGGAAAGTTATTTGATAGAGTTTTTTTTTTTTTTTTTTCTTTTGAGAATATTTCATGAGAAAGTTTATTCCAAAGAGTGGCACAAATTGAGTGTAACTTTTATAAAAAGCATATAACATTTTAATTCGTCATTTTTTTTTTTTTTTTTTTTTGCAATCCCATTCGAGACAACTTTCTTTGCAGTAAATTTGAAAATAACAATCACAACAGTTTAGATATACACTAAGAAAAATCTTACTCTATTTAAAGATATAAAATTTACTCCAAAGAAACTTGTCTCGAATGGGATTGCAAAAAAAATGTTGTGATTGTTATTTTTCAAATTAACTTTAGATATTTAAATTATGACGACTCAAGTCAAAATTGAAGTATATGTAGCATTAATTTAGAGGAATAAATATAAGTTAAAAGAAATAGAAATGTCTAAAGAAAAAGTTACTCTATTTATGGCTATTTAAGTCTCACACTAATAATTCTAAAACAAAAGGTCTCACCCTATTATTTAGTGAGTTGGAGGCATGAGTGTTAGTATTAGTATTGTTACTTAATGTTTTTTTGGGGATAGAATATAATTTTTATTGTTCTTTAAGTTGTTCCATTTTAGTTTGTAGATTTTAAAATGTCTAATTTTAGTTCTTCAATTTTGAATAAAACTTTAGTTTAATAGTATGCTAAACTTGAAATTAATTTTATTAGAAATTAGTTCAATAATCATAATAATTTTAATATGTGAAGGCGCAAACATAATTTTTTTTTTTTAAATTAGAGTAACTATTTTTTAACAAAAATGATTAAGAAACTTATTTTAGAGATTAATTTTAAATTTTATTAAAAATACATAGGCTAAATTAAACATTTGAAAGTATATGAACAAAATCTAACAAACTTAAGTATAGAGATCAAAATGAAAATTTTACACTTTTATAATATTACATGGCATGTGGGAAGGAGATTAAAATTACTATAATGTTTTAGGTAGAGATACTTTAATGATTAAATTAAGCTTATGTTGGTTGTGTGTGTATATGTTAACTTTTCAACAAGTATATACTTTTTTAGCTTTTTTTTTTTGTGTGTTAATTCTACGATAATTGAAGGTAGGAGATTTCGAATTTAAGACTTTTTAGTAATTAGACCCATACTTATGTGACCGAGCTATTAACTACCTATTAACCAAATTTAAGGAATAAGGGGGAAAACATTACCTCTATTTTGACAAATTTTTTGAGCGATATTTTGACAAAATTTAGACAATACTTAAATTGCACTCACGTTGAGTGAGAAGTCAAAACATGTGTAATTAGCTTTACATTTTGCTTCTTGTTTACTCATAATTATTATGCCTAATCTTACTTTTAATGAATAATCATTAGGTGGAAGAAAAGAGAAAATTTTAAACTTTTAGTATTTAAATTAGAAAAATGTAAGAATGACATTTACATGCAAGGGTGTTTTTTTATAATTTTACTTTTCACAAATTCAAATATTTAATAATTCAATAAATATGTTGAATACTTGAATGAAAAGTGAACCATGGTAATTAGAACAATGATGATAGACAAGAAACCTTTATAGAAGAGTTGATGATAATACATGTGACTCATGAATAAAAAGTTGCATGTTTGAGGATCTTGAATAGTGCTATGTACTTTTATTTTTATTTTATTTTTTTAAAAATATAGTGCAATTTACTTAAAAGTAAGTCCATGATCTATGTCATATAATACCAAATGACATAGATTTTTTTAAGATGTGGGTGAATGTTTCGCTCCACTTATGTACACCTTAACTTTTTTCACAAAATAAATGATATGATTCTAAAACATTTGGGTGACTAAACTCATAATATTTTAGATCTTCAATTTTTATTTTATCACAAAATCAATTATAATGGTTAGAAGATACATGTATTATCGTGTCTATGCCCATAAATATTTTTAATTGACGTGATACAAAATAGAAGAAACTGATGCATATTACATATATGTTGAAATGTCAAAGATAAAAATGTTCAATTTTGAAATATAGGAAACAAATTAAGTATAATTGAAATTTTAATGATAAATGCATATTACATTTAAAAGTGAGAATCATTAAAATATCTAAAATAAAATTATTCAATTTTAAAATATAAGAACGTGATTGAAATTAGATCACAAATCTTGAGACTAAAAATATAATTTTCTTCATATATTTTTTTTTGTACAAAGCACTAACAAAAATTAAGTTTCAAAGACTACATGGCAGTTATATAAATGTCCTTAAGATAGTTATAAAAAACAATTGTGTTTTTCTAGTATAAATTGGGGAGAAGAACCACAAACTAGATGATACAACTATTCTCATCTAAATAAAAGTTAGATACTGATTTTCAAGATCAAATCCGTGATCGTAATGTTGGATAACCATCAAATAATGAAACCAACATGAAAACATTCGTGTTAAGTGGGCAAACAAGACAGATCTTACAATATTATTTGATATCGACGGCCCCCAATGGATAAAATCAAATCAAACTCAATATTGGTTCTTTAAATTCAAAGGTCCCTCACTCATATTACCTTTATGAATATATATACATGTATATATATGGCGTGTTGATAAATTATGTCAATTTTCTTAATGGTGCCAACACATATAACCTTGAAACCACTCAAAGGAATGGAAGTAGAACCACTAGTAATATACAAATTGAAAACATCACTATACAAAAGAGAAACTAAATAGACATGTAATAAATCCAAAGGCAACCTTTCAACAACCATGAAAAAAGGAACATATAATATGCATCACTTTCTCTTTCTCCAAGATGTATAAAGAGGAATATTAGATATGAGGTACCAGTGAAAAAGGGAAAGATGATAGATCATATTGTCAATTTATTTGTTGTCATAGAGATAAGCGTTAAAGATGGTGTTCGGGCTCCAGTAACTAAAGGGTTGATAACAATTTAACCTAGATCTCCACATTAGTATGATTTTTCGTTTTTTGTTTCATTCAAAAGGCCTAATATCAATAGAAATAATTGTCGTCACTTATATATTCATGATTTTCTCTCTCATCTGACTAATGTGGGATAACTTTGTTTATATCCCAACACTAAATTATTTCACTCAATACTTGGGATTCCAATAATGATTATCTGAAGAATCACCGTTGATTGTTCCAACAATCATTATCATCTCTCAATCCTTATAATGATAAAATTTATATTATTATTAATTGTACTGCGAATGCAGATGGGAATCAAATATCAATCTTTAGGATCAAACTCGTGATCGTGAAGTTGAATTGGATTATAACCAATCAAATAAGTCAACATACTAAAACTCTTCGATTCCAATCACATACCTTGTTGTTGAACTAAAAAAAGATAATTCAACTAATGATAATTATGAAAAATAAGCAGGTCATGCACAACTAATCTTGGGGGTGTAAATAAGTAAGAGTAACATAAAAATATTACCTTACTATTTTTCCTGTTTCTTTCATAAATGATTTATACAATAAATTTACGGAATATATTCAAATTAAATGTAAACATATGATATTACATTTCTATTCAATCATTTCTACTTGATCCAAAACTAGTGGAGGGAAACAAAAGGAATCGTTTCATAATATTGGAAAGTATTTATTCAAGATTTTTTTTTTCCATTTTAATTTTTATAATTTCAAATGTTTTATTTAAAATCCAATAACGCATAATATAATATTTTTATTTTTTTAAAAATATAACATTATAGTGGTATGATATGATTCAAACCTTCAATTATGAAAGATATTATATTACCATCATTTGAAAATGGAATACTGCTTTATTTTGCTTTTTCCATTTTTGTCTTACAATAATATATAAGGTGAGAGGGTTCAAACTTATCGTGAAATTAAATTGAATTACAACCAAATAACAATTCATGTGATTGAATTGGTGACTATGAAAATAAATTACAACAAATCAAAATAATCAACACGCCAATGACCCAATAAATAGTATCAAAAAGTAACTTGAATGCACACATAACATAACTACAAAGTATGGTGGTTTCAAAAAAGTATAACTTAGAAATGTACTAAAAAAAAAACAAAAAAGAAGTATAACTTAGAACTTAATTGACACATTTACTTCTTGAAAGTGAAGATTCAAATTCAAAACCCAGCCTACATTTTTTTTTTAATTCAAACATAATTTAGTGGTCAACCCGTGACCAAAACAAACGTTAATTATACAAAATAGAATCTATCTCTTTATGAAAAAAAGAAAATCCTAAAACTTAACAAAACTAAAAACTATATTTCTAGAACCAAATTATATATGTTTGTTTGGAGCCAAACCCGGATCTATTACTTAGAAAGGTAATTATCCAAACAATTAGAGTACAAACACTAGAACTTGAAATCGAATGGGCCAGTGACACAATGGTTTCATTGTTTGGTTATAAACCAGTTCAACACCAGCGTCACAAATTCGATCTCGGTATTTGTCCTCTTCCCCCGTTATGTACTCAAATAAAAAAAAAAAAAAAACTAAAACTTGAAACTAAATTTTATTAAAATTACTTGAGAGGGGAAAATAAAAGGTAAAAAAGAAAAAGAAACAAAAAAGTAAACTACAAACACTAGAACTTGAAACTAAAATTTATTAAAATCACTTGAGAGGGAAGAGAAAAAAAAGAAAAAAAGAAAATCCTAAAACTTAACAAAATCAAAGTATTTTTTTTAGAATTGAAAATATGTGTTTGTCCAGAGTCAAACTCCGGTCCTATTGCTTCGAATACAATTATTCTAACTATTCCTCTACAAGTCCTATAACTTTTTTTTTTTCAAAAACAAAAAAAAAAACAAAAAACAAAACAAACGGTAGAACTTGAAACTAAATTTTATTAAAATTACTTGAGAGAGGAAAATAAAAGGTAAAAAAAAAAAAAAAGAGAAAAAAAAAGTAAATATCCAAACTTATGAACTGTTGGAGCTTACAAACGGAGAGAATTAATCACGTCTCTCGAGAAGCCATTAAAACACCTCCGTTTTCACGTTCATTTATAACGACGTATAACCGTAAACAAACGCCGATCTTCAAACTCAAAGATCGCCCGTTCCTACGTTTTCATCGGCACAAAGTATTCCGATACGGCGATTCAAACGCCGCCAAACTCCTCTCCAACCGCAGATCCATATAAAACTTCATAATGAATTCCTCGGCCGCTTTATCCACAACCTGACTATCAACACCATCATCCTTCAAAGAAAACGGCGAGTCCGTCACTCGTAACTGCCGCACAACTAACGGCGACACCAACGGCGACGCCTCAGATCGCTGGTAACGAACGGCCGTTACGACGGTGGAGAAATCGTCGTAACGGTAAGATTTCGGGAAGTAGTGACGACGGTTCTGTTGTTGTTTACGGAGTTTGTTGTTGAAGTAACGGAACGGACTGTTACTGCAACAACTGAACTCGTAATCGCGAGTCGAGATGTAGGAATTGGCGATGTCGATCGTTTGGCAACTGAAAGCGGATCCGTGGTGGAACTCGATGAGATTGGCAATCGCTTTGCCTGTGATTTTGGTTTTGTTTAGGCCTTTTCTTAACATGAATATTACTGCTCTTAGTATGTTCCATAGCTTCTTCTTTGATAGGGGCTGAATTAAATTTGATTCCATTGATGAAAAGGAAATGTGTAATGTTTTTGCTTCCAATTGATGAGAGAGAAACAAGAGAGAAAGAGAGAGAAATGTTTTTTTTTGGGGGGGTTTGAAAGACCTTGGACTTGAACGGTTAGAGGTAGGGTATATAAAGCGAACGTAGGGTACTTAATTGTGCTTTTTGATTTTTTAATTTAATTCAACCACATCTTTATGTTTTATATTTCAAAATGTAACTCAAATTAAGTCGCATAAGTAGATTTTAAATAGAGTAAAACTCTATTGTATATAAATATGTAGGAACTTTTAGTTATGTAGTATCCTATAAAAAATTATTCTTTTCAATATTTTTATTTATAAAATATCATTGTAGAGCTCTCAAGAGAATTTTACTCTTCAAAATATAGGTCATGCCAAACTATGACTTAAATTACTCTCTTTTGTAGATTTTTTTTTTTTTTAGTACAAATATTTAATCTTTTGATTATTGGGTTGTATCCATACATAATGTTATGATCCATTTGTCATCCAATATATGTAAAAGTTAATTATCTATTTTTTAATAATTACCAAGTGAATTAAGTGATTAATTGGATTAAAAAAATCTACATAATATAAATTGTTACATTCACATACTAATTTAGCTAGCAATTATAAATAACTTTAACTCTTTTTAGATCTCTTGAAAGACTAAATTTTAATTTTTAAAATTATAAGAACTAAAATATATCTTTCTCTTAATCATAAAATTAATTGTTAGTTTTACAAATTCGAGTATTAGATCTTTTGAATTCAAAAAATAAAAGACCAAATTTATATTTAATTGTACTTGGGGAAGAATATAATCTCACTTTCGCTTGCAGCGCGTGTCGTACACTGTAGGAATTGGTTCGATTTGTTAAACGCTCACGCCCTTTGTGAGCGCGTTGGTGAGATTTGTCTTTCGTTTCGTTAAGAAAAGCCAATATTTATATAGTTTTTTTTTTTTTTTTTCCTTAAAAGAATTGAAATTTCGTTGCAAATGAATGGAAAATTCGAATTGCTTTGATGTGTGTCCCAATGATTACATATATCATGATCAAACTTTGCCCAAATATCAAGTTAATAGGAGACATGAATTCCAAGCTTAAAGTTTTAGATGATTAGCTTCTCGAAATCCCCACCCATCATTCTAGTAGGTTTTAAATTATAAATTAAATAGTTTAATTTTTTTGAAGAAAAATAGTTGATTATTTAAATACCCTTTTTTTTTTTTAAGGATTGGAATACCTCACCTTTTTTAAAAAAAAAATTGATACCTCACCTTATTAGAATAAGTATATATTAGGATTTTCTTGAAAAAAAGAGAGTATATATTAACTTTAAAAAAAGTATGAAATAGGATTATTTTAACGTAGTTCAATTAATTAAGATATATTAGGCAATTAATACAAAACATTATTTTAAAAAAAAATTAGAGTTACTTATTTTAACTAGTTAAAACTACTATAATAAATCTACACACTGAAACAATTATAAATTCTTTAACCGTAGTTTTTTTTGTCCATTTAAAAACTAAAATATTTTCTATTAATTTTTAATTTTTATGTTTATTAAATTCTAAATTTTGTTATCAACCAATAAAAAAAGTAGAGGATAAATTATCGATATTTGAAACGATGATTGATATCTAATTTTCTATTAAGAATTATACTCATTAACATAATTGTTTAGTATGTTTAAATGTTTTGGTGATGTAAGTTAGGTGTGATATTGATTCGGTTTTATTCGGTTTTAGGTCAAATCGATAACCAAATCGATCCATTCAATTTGACAAAAAGAGGAACCGAACCAATGTCCAACAGAAAACAAAACTATTGGTTCGGTTTTCCTTGATTTTTAGGCAAACCGATAATAGATCTGATACGATGTATTTGACAACAAGAGGAACCGAACCAATGTCCGATAAAGGATAAAATTATTGCCTCGATTTTCTTCAAATCGATTCCCTACGGTTTAATTCTTTTTTACTATATTACTTGTTATTTCACTTCCAATTCATATTTTAATGTTGTTTTCCTAAAAAAAATCTCATAATTTATAATTAAATTAAACAAAAATAATTAGTCACCTACCAATAAAAAGTTTAACTAACATATAAAAAGAAAAATGAAAGTAAAAAAAATCAATATTGGTTCGGTTTAGTTTTTATTGATTTTTATAAATAGAAACCAATCCGATCCAATAACTTTTGATTTTCTCTAAATGAAAATCAATATGTTCAATATTATGTAAAAAAATCCGAACCGATCCAATAAATCGATTTGGTTCGGTTCAGTTTTGTTAGTTTTCGGTTTTCATTATCACCCTTAATGTAAGTGTTAAACTTACGAGTCATATTAAGTTTGGAAGATACAACGCAAAATTGTAAATTGAACATCCAATACAATTTATTAAAGCATAGAAATTAATTTAACAAATAATTAGAAGTTTAGAAACTAAATTTGTAGTTTAATCCCAATTATATAATTTTTTCTATAATTCTATTGTTGTTTTCGAATTTAGTTCACACAAATTATTATTATTGTTATTATTATTATTTATTTTACATATATGAAAATGTTAAGCCTAAAAACGTCTCCCTTTCTCCATCTCAAAAAAAAATAAAAAATAAATAACAAACGTCCTTCTCATTGTCCCATGCACCTCTTCCTCAATTATAAATGTTTTATTTCAATAGAAAAAGGATAAAAATAGTACGAATACCATTTTTAGTTAAGGGAAATAATTAAGCTTGAATGTCATCGTGTTGGTCCCGGAGATTAATTTTATCATCAACTATTTTTTTATTTAATATTTTTTTTATATCCAAACTATCGAGATTAACTTGCATACATAATGACTAATGTCACGAGATATATCGACCTTATGATATTTGGATGTCAAGGAAACTCGTGAGAAATTAATTCGTAGAGAGATAATCATTGTAGATTGAATTCATCATTTTTAATTTTTCAAAACCCTCGTGATGTCTAGGTTATTTCATGATATTTTTTTAATTAAATAATATTTAGATAATATATTTAATTAATATATTAGTTACTCAGTTATACAATATACCTATAAAAAAAACTAAGTTACATCATATACACCTAAAATTATATTCTTGTTTATTTTACTATCAACCGTTTTAATATTTGAAATGTTTGACATTAATTCTCAATTTTCTAATGGTTTTTTGATATTTTAAATAAAGTCAATTATACTCCTACATCTCTAACTAAAATTAATTTTTTAACTGATACCATGAGCGTTTGTGTTTAATTTAAGATAAGGTAACTTTGCTTTATTCATGATTTGTATGTTATATTTATTCATTAACTTTAATTCTTAAGATGTTTTTTCTTATACATAAATATTGAGGGAAAGAAGATTTGAACCTATAATTTCATTGTTATTAAATTGTAAATGATGTCGTTAAAGTTCTACTCTTATTAACAATTTTTTAAGATGTTTTGATCTTTGGTTGACAATGTTATAGAGAATAAACCTCAATTAAGGTGTGAAATGGAATCAGTATTTTTTTTCTCAAAAATAAAAATAAAAATGGAATTAGTATTTATCAAAAAAAAAAAAAAGAAAGAAAGAGAAATGGAATTAGAAAAGTTTCTAGTTTTGGCCTAGATTAGGCCGTCATTTTTTTTTTAGTACATAGGCCGTCAATTTTCGTAGTATGTCGCATCTTCCTCAATCTAGACAATAAAGTGAAGTGTCACAATTTTTTATATTTTCCGGGCGTATTTTCATTACCATTAGAATTGTGGTTCAAAGATTTAAATACAAAATTTCATATGCCTAAAATTAAATTTCAATATCTCAAAAAAAAAAAAAAAATAAATAAATAAAATAAAAACTTTGATGGATTAAACTAATACATATATAGATATATTATATATAAAAAGTTCAAAAGGAAAAGCTCTCATTAACTGTATAATTTTATCTTCAAATGATAATATTTAACGAATGTAATAAATTTCAATTCACGTTAATAACTTCAAATAATCAATGTGAAATTAAATAACAAGGGGAATAAAGTATATTACTTCCCATTTAATACTTTCAATAAGTAGAAACAAAATTTAATATTGAAATTCAATAGGGGAGAGACTTGACCCCAACTCCTTTCATTATCCAGCTTAAATGCAATTCAAGCGCCTACAAATTATAAAATAATTATATATATATATATATATATTTATATTAATAATGAAAATTTAGAGAATAGCCTTTGGTGCGTTTTATACCACACGACGGCCTCAGCAGCCAGCTTGAGAAAGTTGGCATCAATGAATATCAACACCTAACCAATTGACACATGTCATGCACGTAAAAGATTGTGGTAGTGGGATACATCCAAAAAGTAGATATACAGTTGAGAAGTGTCTGTATATTAACGTCACAAGTAGTTCTCGAATTTAAAATCTAAGAGAACCATATCTTCAAAGGTAAAACTTTCTGACTAAATGTATCACTCCTCAAAACGTTTGACTTGAATATATGATAATAGTAAAATCTTAAATAATTAAAGAGAAAATGAATTTAATCAATAAAAGTCATCTAGAATTTGCCCCCAAAAAAGTAAGACATCATATATATCATTATAAACCCGTCGGTTATGATTTTGACTTCTTAGTTTTTTAAAAAAATTAGGTCATCTAAAATTTAATATTTTATGTATTTTTTTAAAATCAAGCTTATTAGACACAGGAAGAATATATATAAAAACCTTCAAATTAGTTATTTAAAGTTATTTTTTAACAATTTTTAAAAATATTAATATACATTCCATAGTAAGAGATAAAATAATAATAGAATATTGAAAATTTAATTTTAAGATTCATTAAAATTAATTAGATTAAAATAAAATGTAACTACAAACACAAAATTGTATTTTAGATAATTGGGAAGTACATAGACAAAATTGTTACGCACTAATTCATAGACCAAATTGTTTCAATAGTGAAAAATATATTTTTCACTTCAATAATATTAAAATATGAAATTTAAATTTATAACCTCTCATCTAATAATTAAAAAATGTTTATTTTTAGCTTTTATAGTATTGCAGAAATAATTCTACTAGTCATGAATTCCAATGGTCAACTCAATTTATTGTTAACTTAAAAAAAAAAAAAAAAAAAAACTTTTTATGATATTATTAAATTTTTATATAACTGTTTTGAATAAGTTTAATAGAGTAATAATAATAAATAGTATTTCTTTTGACGCACCGCTATTTAAAATAGTATTAAATATTCAGTACAACCTTCTGTACTGAAATTCTCTCCGTTTATATATGTGAATTATTTATGACAAGCTGGCTTTGAGTTTGTTTTATTTTAATGCTTGTAAATTTCTGGGAAAATCAATTGATCACAATAAATTATCATTGCAATTATTATTCAATTATATCTGTATATTTTTCTTACCGTTGAAATTATTACAATTGGGTTTGAATATTTAATATTTATTTATACATTTTTCCAATCATTAGTTTATTTTTCTTCTTTTTTCTAGTTTAAGAAGCGTTGGCATGATGTAGAAAACTACTGGAAATAATTTTAAAATTAAGTATCAGTTTTGGGAGTTGAAATATAAATTTTCTTCATTGTTTAAAGTCTGAAAATTAATTTTTTCTTTTTTTTAAAATTTTTTTTTATAATAAGTCTGAAAATTAATGTAGAATTCAAGAAATTCAATGAGTAAATTGGAAGTTGAACCATTGATATTTTGTGATTAAATAAATGGTTATTGTATTAATAGCTAAACTACACTTAAATTGACTATAAAATTTTATCACTTAGGTAAATTATTTTTGTTACATACTTTGATTTTAATTTTTCTTTTTAGTCCACAATTGAGAGGGGAGAAAATTAAACCATCTATCTAGAGATAATAATTAGTGTATACCTGGTGAATTATGCTCAGCTTAATTACACTCTTAACTTTAACCATCGTGAGTTTGGTCAAGAAAACCTTTCATTGAAAATAAAGAGGTTATGAGTTTAATTTTTAGTAATAATTTATTTAAGAATAAAATTCTCTACTGATTTTTTTTACGATCAAAATGATATAAAATTAGACAATTGTCCTATAATAATAGCTGAGATATCATGAACACTCAATATACCCTTAATTTTTAATACACGTTCTCTTATATAATAAAATGTCATAAATGATTCAATCATGGCTATAAATATATGTCATTAATGAATCAACCATGATTAAAATAAAATGTCATAAATGACTCGATCGTTATTATATATGTGTCATTAATTGGTCAACCATGACTATAATAAAACATCATAACAAATTCTACGATAACACTTTTAAATTGTCGTTATTACTTTATCAGTGATTATGTATATGCATCATCAATGGTCCATTCATGACTATAATATAGTATCATAACTAGTTCTACCATGACACTTTTACTATAGTATCATGGTTGAATCTTTCATGACACCGAATACTATGACTCTTATATTTTTAGTCACATAATTTTTATGACTATAAATTCTAGTATTCATTATATGTGAGATTTCTAATCGTGTATTATAAGTATATTACTCAAATCATGCTCCAACTTATTAATTGTCGTCAACATATTTAATGAATAACTAGACTAGTCTATACTATACTAATTTATACAATCAATTTTTCAATTAAATTTTCCATGCAGCTACAACAATAATAACTATAAATTAAATTTGTCCACCAGTCTTAGTTCAAAGAAATATCAATCATTCCCCACTAGAAAAAGTAAATTGGAAGTAATTAATATATATTTTTTATAGTAAATTAACAAAGTCTTATATTTAGTGGTGGCTTAAGTTTATATCTTCGGTTACCAAAAAATAAAAATAAAAAGTTATGTCTTCGGCTAGTGGAACGACGTCGTGGGGCCTGGCAGTTAATGCGGCCTACAACATTGAAAGTTCATATATATCATTTACTTGATCAAGAAACCACACCCATATATTTCCCAAGAGAGAAAAAAAAAAAGAAACTACATCCATCAATTTTCATCTTAATTATATATGTGTGAAATGAACTGAAAAAAAAAATTATATAAATATGCGAGAGTATTATAAATAAATAATATTGAAAGGGTTGGTGGCGGTTTCATTGTCGGCTAATAATCCAGTTCAACATCATGATCACGAGTTTGATCTTTAAAAACCGATATTTAGCTTTTGTTGAGATATGTTTTGAACTGTTTAATATGTTACGACTACTTGGTCAGAGATCTTGCTGCTCGGTCAGTGAGGCGGGGTCCCAAGAGTGAAGCCTATGTTAGAAGTTTAAGATCAACGCCCCCGAAACCTAAACGAAATATGTAATGGCCTTTTTATTTTTGTATATAGACCTTTATATATTTGGGTCTTATCTATAATATGTTTAAGAGTGCACTATATAAACTCGAATTAAACACTAGCTCCCACAATTGACATTCTGTATTTTCGACCTCTCCTTAATAAAACGTTCTTTCCTTTTTGCTCATGGAGTAACTAACACATGATTAGTGAACTACGTAAATTTATGTATTCTTCTCTTTTATGTTTTCTTGTATTTTCAATTAATTGTTGATTGTCATTGCCATAACACCACTCATTTATTTGAGAGGAGTAATACTATCTATGTAGGGTTTATAGTCCCCTTCCCCAATTTATACTCATTTTATAATCAATGAAATACGTTGAAGTTAGTTATGTGTAAATGATATGATTTTTTTTGTTTTGTTAATCGCTTAACTCACATAGTCTTTGTTGATATATGAATAATTAACTTTCACCTACTATTACCTATGAGAAAAACTATATTTTAAATTTATTACCAAATTATTGAGATTAAATCCTAATTTTTAAAATTATAGGAAATTTAAGAAATGACTAAAATTTTTATTACCATATGAAATCTTTTATAGGTGAAAAAAAAGCCACAAGATCTTATATACAAAACGAATAATATAATATCAATGTAGAGATCTACTAAAATTCGTTGACCCTAATAAGTGATATCATAATTATGTAGGTAAGATTTTTGGATGACAAATAAAAAAAGTTAAGTGCCACGAGACATAGTTATGTAAAGATCTGTAATAAAGAGCTCTATCAAACTGGGATGGTGCTCTAGAGAAGAAGAATTGACGTATATATAAGCTGAATAGATAGATGACTATTTGAAGAGTGTCTCAATCTTTTGTTCGAGGAGAGGATCGAATCTTTGAGTGTCAAACAATGAAAAGATGGAATTAAATGGAGGCTGAATATTAGGTACTTTATTTGAAGGAAAGATTGTTTTAAACAATGTAGTCTCACCTTGGTTAGATAAGAAAAACCTAATAGTATATGAATAACGACAATTATATCCATTAAAATGAGATCTTTTGAATGAAGTCAAAAGTCTCTCAAATAATATGAGAGATAAATATCGATTTTCAAGAGCTAACTCATGATCATAAAGTTAAAATGAAATAATATCAATCAAAATAATCAATATGCCACCAATTGAATCTATGAAATTTTATGAGCATAAATAAGATATTTATTTTGTGTCTATTTAGTCAACGATTTTTTTTTTTAAGTATAAATTTTGTTTTTAAGATTTTTTTTTTTTGTTAATTATTTAATTTTTGAAAACTAAACATATAAATATTGCTCTCTATGTTCATCAAATTTCACCAATTATTAAATTTTATAAAAATTAAAACGATAAATAGTTGTTATATTTTTTAGTATAATAGAGATTAAAATTTTTTATATTTTTATTACTAATATAATAGAAATGACAGTGAACTATGTTCATCGTAACAGTATATATTATTTACATTAATATACATATCTTGGTATACTAAGTACATACAAACTTATTTATTATTATCGGTGTTTTTTTTTTCTAAAAGAATATTTTCATTGATGTTATAAATAATAATAGGGTAAAAAGAGCCGAAGTTTGCAAACTTGAATTGGAGTAGCTACAAACAATAATAGGAGAAAAAAAATGTCTCTTCCCCATTAAGTGAAGATATGTATTTGTTTTTTTTTTTTTTTTTCGTAAAAAAAAAGACATGTATTTGTTTTTTAATTTTTAAATAATAAAGCAAAAATGGGTGCAGAACTTGCCTGCTGGGCCACTTTCGTTATTGAAGTCTGTTTTTGTTTCTGAATATTCATAAATAAATTAATTAATGTTTTATGATCCATGGAAGAAAAGTATCCCGAGGCACTTCTTCATTTTTTTTTTCTCCTCGATTAAAAAATCCACTGATAAAATAGTAAAAAATAAAGATAGTAAACATAATTGCATTATTTTGAAGAATAGATATATATTTTGACGTTAAACTATTATAATTGATAGTTCTTTTTTTTTTTCTTTCAAATATATAATATGTGATGTTCAAGGGAGCTTGTAGGCACTTTAATTAATGTCATGCATTATTTCTTAACTCTCTAAAGTCTTCTGACCATTAGGTTATCCATTTTTAGTATTAGTCAGTACAACATGAGTATCCATTTTTTTTTAAAAATTAATCAATCATTGAGGATTGGAGAACTCGAACCTATAATTAGTACAACATTAGTACTAGTCATTCGTAATCACTAAGAATTATATATCGGTAGATTTGTTATTCATGTATAAATTATGTGATTATTTTGTTCAATCGTCATTTAATTCACACTATCATAATTGATACATGAATAATTAATTTTTACATACTCAATTCGTTGATTATATATGATAAGGACTGTTTTTTAGAATTTATTAAATTATAGAGTTTAAATTTTAATTTTTAAAATTATAAAAACTAAATTCTAACTTTTTTTTTTTTAAATTATATGAATCAATTTTTAAATTTTGAAATCATAAAAACTAAATTCTAATTTAGATCGAATTATAAGAATCAAATTTATAATTTATGTAACGCCTCATATTCTTATCCATTTTAACCAATTGGCTTGTGGTTTCAAATATTATAATATTATATATATATAATGGTGTTTTGGCTTCTACCTACCAACCCAATCACAATCAATTAACTAAAAGGCAAAAACCATCATGAAGTAGTACACTAATCTTTTCTTAATGCAAATTATGATATAATTATTGAACAATTCCACTTTAGATAACAACTTTGGCTCTTTTTTAAAGTGTTTCTTTTTCAGGTTAAAGAGAAACTAAACTGTTACTCATTTTAAACATCATCATTACTTAGCCAAGCATGCCTCTAAAGGAGTGTCCAAAGTCAAACTTTTGATAGAAACTAATTGTAAAGCAATCTCCATTAGCTAGAGATTCCTATAGCTTTTCTCTAATAAATGAAGGGGAAAACAAGAAAGCAATCAATTAGGATATAGTACTGTTTTTTTAAATAAATCTATCAATTGTGACATACCCTTTTTGAATTTTACCTTTCACTTTAGCAATATAAAAATGAAATTTGTTAGATTTATCCATTATAATATATTCCATTGATATATATTACTGTCACTTTATCTTTATCTAGTTTGAATTTTTATTCCATTCCTTTTTTCCTCGATTTCCGTGTTCATATAATGGTTAATTTTTTAAATACAAATTTCAATTTATATATATTAAAATTGTTCTATGAAGCCTATCAATTGTGAAATAACTGTATTTTTCAAGCACTTAACTATATAAAAAGTAATAAATTTTCAAATTTAAAATAACTCTTCATCCAAACGTCTCTTCATGCAATATTGAATTGGATTATCACAAAATAATGAAATTAATAAGCCACTAATCTTTTTAGTGTTCAAATCCGTAACCTAAAGTTATGTTCTGCTTGACAACTTTTAAACACTTATTAGCATACCTAAAATAAGGGGCAATCTCCCCATTATGCATTATTCAGAATTTTATGCCTAACATGTATACAAAAATTAAAGAAAATTGTTTTATTTTTAATTTTTTAAGTCTTGAGTGATTATTTCAATTTATGATTTTGTTACTTTGATATCTATCTTATAATATTTGTTTTTAAAAACAAAATTAAAATTTGAAATGTAAATAAAGTAGCTTTTCAAAACAAATTTTGATTTAGAATTTGATAAAGATTCAAATATTTCTTTAATGGAAGATAAAATCTTTTATAAAGAATTAAAGTAACAAAAAAACTAATTGAAAAAAAAAAAGAAATCAAATGTCTATTAATCAGGACATAAAATTAAGCTTTCATTTTTTTAGTTTGTCCAAATCCATGACATTTTAGTTAGTTATGTCCCAACTCAACTAATACTTGTATTAACAATAGATTAATTATATAAATTAACTTAAAATAATTAGTTTCAAAGAGTACTACTCCGGTGGCGTTATATATCTAATATTAACAAGTTTGATATTGATTCAAGTCTTTATTGTAAATAAACCTATTTTCTTTTTAAAAAAATTAAATTAATCCAGCCCACAGCAATTTTGGGCCGAGTGTATTTGACTTGATTCAAAAGCCCACGATTAAAATTGGGCCTCATTTAAAAAAAAGTTCAATTGGGCCGGAGCCCAAACATCTATTGGAAGCCAGATGGCTTCGTTAAAACGACGCAATCATCAGTTTTATTTATAATTTATATATATATATATATTTTTTTTTCTGAAAAGTCGACGCAAGCAAACCTCCATTTTCTCTGCTAAACAACCTTCAGCTTTAAGCTTCTTTCCCGTCATGCATGAAGGCTGTAACGGAATCACAGGCAGATGATCCGACGCTACAAGACGATCTCAATTCTACTTTCGATTTTGACGACCTCGACTCTATCTTCAGTTTCCTTCGATTTCGGACTTTCGGATTGGAGAGCTCTTCAATCTGAAGAATCTCATCAACGATGCTGCCGCTGAATCGCTCTCTCGCTGGAACGCATTTCAGGAATCGAGGTATTCTATCGTTCCTCTTTATCCTGTTCAGTTTATGAAAAATTGTTTCAGAATTGAAGGAATATTGATTCGCATTACGATTTGTTAGAGCTGTTTTCGCTTTGTATTTTTTAGCTATGCGAGTAGATAAAAAAAACTCCTACAAAGGATTGGAGGCAGAGTTTTCGTTTACCTGTTTTCTATCGGACGAGCAATTGCTCTTAACTTATACAAAAAGAGTTAGAAGGTGTTTTGATGTGGAATTGTAGAGTGATTATAGATGAGGAGTTATTTTGAGTGATAAGAAATTTTAGTATTAGTAATAGCTTGTTTGGATGTGGTTATTTGTAGACTGGTTGCATTTAATACCTCGTTTCGATGATGGTTTTTGTAGAGAAGTTGCTGACAATAACTATTTTTGATGTAGTTAGTAATGAGTGATTATTTTGAGGGGTTAAAAATGATTGGTTAGAAATAAATTATTAGACATGAATGATTAGATATGATTTGTTAGAAATGAATGATTATTTTGAATAGTTAGAAATGAGTGATTATTTTGACCATTACACTAGTTCGTTTGGATGTGATTGTCCGAAGAAGAATTGTAAAAATTCATTGGAAAACAAATACTCTCCCTTAGGGTTTTTGATCAGTGAAATAATTCCATATCTGAATGAACATACATAAAGGCTAAAGCTATGGGCGAACTGTTGTTCTTTATGAGGATTCTGGAAGAATTGCGCGTATTTTAAATCTATATCTATATTCTCGTATCGCTTGGTGATTGTTCTCAATCAAATAAGAAATAACATCATTGAAAATGTAGTTCGGTGATTCTTGAAGTGAAACATCTCCAGATCAATGCATACTAAGTTTGTTTTCGTTGTTTATTGGAGCGTGTTCTCAGAGAATCAAATGATTAAAATAACTATGTATCTATGAATGAAATCACTTCGTCACATTGGCTTGGCCAAAGTCTATAATTCACTCAAGGAACTCTATGTATCTAAGAATGAACTTCCTAAAATGGAAAAGTTAGATAGTGAGACTCACCCGAGACATTAATTTGTACACACCTCCCGTGTTTCCATTCCTTCGATGTCTCCCAGTGTCTAGCTTAGGGGCAGGCATGGTTACCTCGGGTATAATGGAGCTAAGCTCCGATTTCCTAGTTTCCAAAAAAATAATAAATTAGAAGAGCTAGATCTCATCCGTCAGTTGCGAATTCATGAGCTTGGTTCAATCAGGCTGCTGGTTTGCTCCCGATATCTTTGTTTAAAATCTTAGTTGTAGTCTAGGTTTTTTATGAAACGAATATTTGATCATTTATGCTTTTACTTTATTTCATACACTGTTCTTTATATAAAATTAAAGGCGCAATGCAAATGGTGAAACAAATAGGCTTAGTCGAAATTTGTTTGTTTCTCCCCAACGGTTATGTTATTTCACAAATTTTTGTATAACAGTATTGCGATTGAAGATCCTACATTACTTTTTAGGTGTTGGAGTATTTGCAAAACTTGACCAATTTACAAGAGCTATGGTTAGGGCGTAACCGGATCAATGTGGACTAATGTCTCGAGAAAATTAGTCCGCAAAGCAACCGTTTGACTTCAGTGACAGGATTTGAGGTATGAATCATTGTACCTTAATGGAATTTCAAAAATTGAAAGCATTTAAGCTTGGTTAACGTTCGTATATTGGGCGTTTCATCAAATAAGCTTATGAGTGTGAATGACATTCAAAATCTGGCATGGTATCACGAATTTTCTAGCTCCATCTTATTGAGCATGCTTATCCTTCCTAGGATGATAATGTAACTTGTAAGGTATCCTATAGAAATTCACATATCAATACCAAACACCAAAATAATAGAAATAACCGTAGAACTTCACTATATTTCAGTGATAATACTCATAATCCAGGCTATACTTCATTACAAACACTATCAGAAATAACAAGAAAAAAGATAAAGAGAAATGACAGCTAATCGGTGAAGTTCAAGAGTAACGGAAGGTCCGGAACTTCTCCTCCAAGTCCTATGACTTAGCCTCCAAAATAAGACCTCCCTCTACTCTCCCTTCATTACAATATTTATACCTCCAAGATTCTTCCTCTTCCCTCTCACAATACTTACATATTAAGGAATTGAGGTCCTTACAGATAATCTGTCTTTTTTATTGGATATACGTTTCCAGTTTAGAAGATTCGTGGCTTAACACAACCAAATAGAATCATTTGAAATCATTGCTGAGGACATTGCTGGTTCAGGAGAGAAACTGACAACCATCTACCTCGAGAAAATTCATTTCTAAGTTTCCACACTGAATAACGCTCATGACTAGAAATTTTTGTTTCATTTGGTAAGCCAATATGACCACTTTGCTTCTAATTTTTTCCCTCACGGGGTGGCGCGGTGGTCGAAGACTTAGACTTTGAAGGGCTGATCCTCTCAAGTTTTCAGGTTTGAAACTCACCTGTGACATTAATTTGTAGACACCTTCCGTGTCTTCATTCTTTAGATATCTCCCGATGCTTGGCTTAGGGACAGACATAGTTATCCCGAGTATAGTAGAGCAAGCTTCAATCTCCTGATTAAAAGAAAAATAAAGAAAAATTGTAGCTTCACTAACTTGTCGATACCATCTCGATTTCTGCATGTTTCATGTTTCAGCTATAACTTGTGAGGGAAAAGTATAGGTCTCATGTCATATGACAATTTACTTTTAGTTTTGTGTGTTTAGAGGACAAAATTATTTACTAATAATTTGGTGATAGGATTTTTATTAGGGGTATATTAGTAAATACCTAGAGAGTTTGTTAGACTATTCGATATAAATAGAGGGAGGGTTGGGAGTAAGGGAGGATCTAAGTACCTAAAATTTGAGTTATCTTGTATTTCTATATATTTTCATATCAATATATAGTTTGGTTCTATCAATATGTTAGGATCTATATGAAGGGTATATCAGTAAATACTTGAGAGTTTGTTAGACATTTAGTTGAAAATATAGGGAGTGTGTATGAAAGAAAATAGACAATATTTTGGGAATAATTTAGAGGCTTGAGTGATCCTCAAATTACTTGGGTTCACTTATAATTTTGATTATTCCTATGCCCAGAGAGATACAGGGCTCTATCATTTACTTGCTAAAGTTTCTTCAATTTATAGACACTTATAAAATTCTATTGACCTTTACAAACAAATAATTCTCAGAAGTTCAAATTTGAATAGTATTTGATTTGAAGAACAGTTTTAAAATGCGTCTTAACAATACCTTTTTTTTAAAAAAAATGAACCTTGATATAATTGACGACTTCTCTTTTCTCAGTAATTCTTTTGACTTGTAGATTTATGCGTTATCACTGCTCTAAATCTACATTGCATAATAACAACTCACATAATATTCAAGATTGAAATAAATCTATAGTTTTTGTTTTTGGGTTTTAAAATTTAAGCTTATTTTTATCTAAGTTTTATACCTTGTATTCCATCTTAAAAAAATATTTAAATATTGACCAAATTTCAAAGATCAAAACAAGTTATTTAATAAACGTATCAATTATTTTCAGACATGGTCCTTTGTACGAATTTTTAGTTTAGAAAATAGATTTGAAATATTCATCTAAATACAATAATACTACCTTAAAAAATAATATACATTAATACTGTTTCAAGTTTTGTAAAAAAAATTAGTATTATTTACTATTTAGTTTTAAATTATTATTATTTTTAATTCAACAACATTTAAAGATGAAGATTCAAACCTTTATTTTTTTTTTTTTGAGTTCTACAACAATTAGGGCCATGGGATTACAAACATGTAATCCCTTTATTACTAAATTATAGGTGATAATAGCTCCTTGTTGGTTTTAAATTAATTATTTCAATTATGATTTAATGTTATGTTAATATATTTTACAATTTCAAGTATAACTCTTTTTTTTTTTGTGTTTATCAAATTCGAATCTACAACTTTATGATCGATTATATATTATTTATTTCTAAATTAAGCTTATTTTGTTTTCATAAAAGAGGGAAAAAAAACCACCTAGACAATTTTAACTATAAACTAGATACACAACCAAAAGATTACAATGCTAAATAAGTTAAAATTTGATAATCAAACAATATGAATTCTATAATCCTAGGTATGAAGAAAGAAAATCTAAGGGCGATTGTATTTAGGGGTTGGGAGAGAAGAGAAAAGGAAGATATCATAACTCCTTATTTATTTATTTATTTTTATATCACAACACCTTTCAACTTCTTCTTAACTCTTCTTCACATCTCATCAAACTTATTTTTCTTATCAAACTTCAAATCAAATCTCATTACAATAAAAAAAAATTAATATAAAATAAAAATATTCTCTCTTAAGCATCAATCCCTAGAAAGCTTTTCTAATATCTCATTTCCAAAATATAAATCTTCAAAAAGTTTTTATAACATCTCATCTCCCAAACATCATTTTTCAAGCAAATATTTCATTTTTCCAAATCATTTTGCTTTCTCTTTTTCTTCCACTTCATCTCATCTCCTCTCATAATTCCAAAATTCAATAACTCATGTCCTATTTGATAATTATTTAGTTTTTTTTTTTTTTATAGTTTTTCATTCTTAGTCTTTGATTTTTTGTTTTAAAAAATAAAAATCGCATGTGTTGGATAACTGATTTTAGTTTTATGTTTTTAAAAATTAAAAATAAAAAAAAACATGTCTGATAATTGGTTTTTGTTTTCAAACATCACATTTTGTTTTGATTTTTTTAGTTTTTTACTATTTATTTTTTATTTTTTCATACTTTTTTAAAAGCAAAAACAAAACCTATTTTTAAAAGCTACTTTTTTTAGTTTTTAAAATTTCTTTAATATTTTAAAAATGTCTTAAAATTTTTGAAAATAAAAACCAAAATTGATTCAAATTTATTTTCAAAAAAGTAAAAATAAAAACAGAAAATAAAAAATGAAATAATTATCGAACTAACTTTTGGATACTTCCTACTTACGTTTGGATCATCACAACTTTTTTTCAAATAAAAATGTGACGTCATTATTGCAAAATCGACACGTGCGCTAGAATGGTTAGACGTGCGCCACAATCTAAAGCCCCAAAGTCGTTTCGAAAAAACAAAGAATCCCGACATTCGAGGACGGGGCAATCCAGTGGGGTCCATACGCTGCTCATCACCGTAAATACCGTATTACTACCCAATCTTAAACCGACACGCGTCTCTATATCTTGGTCAAACTGTTGACTTGCCAGCCAAGCCTCACTCTGTCGAATGATAAGTCTATTTCTTATCGTCACCGAGATGTGACCGTAAAGATCTGACGGTAAACGGCAAACATTACGCGCAGAGTCGTGTCGGCAAAATCCTATTGGGCCGTCACGGTGGAAGCCGACGAGGCAGGTGTCTTCTTCGAGAGTCGGCAACTGTTTTTTATTCCATTTCTTATGCATGGCTAAATAGTTGGAGACAGTTATCAAAAAATGGAACGATTGCAACTTATCAAAAGATGTACTTTTTTCCTTTTTATTTTTCTTGAATACTTTTATAAGGTGAGGCCAAAATTTAGTAAAAATGTCAGCTTTTAATTGACAGTTATATTGATGGATTGTGATTTATTAACTATAAAGTCGAGTTAAAGAATATTTAACATTGCAACTTTGTCAATTTGATTGTCTTCGACCACTTTTAGTTTTGTCTATATATTTGTCTAAGGTTGATGTTACGGGTTTTAAAAATTATTTTAATGCAAACAAGTGTAATCATTTTAATAGCCTAATGTATGACGATATCGTTAACGAATAATTATGAGGTTAAACTTCGCATTTCAAATATTGTTGAATAAAAAGAAATTATGTGGATCACTTAATTATATACACTCTGATTTTGGGGTTCAGCTAAAGTACCTTTTAAAGGTGGTGCATTTTATATGTTAAGTATTATTGATGTCTTTTCTAGAAAAGTTTGGGTATTTTTCCTGAAGTAGAAGAGTGTGTGTTTTCTACGTTTAAAGATTGAAAGACCGTGATTGAGAAACAGACAGGGCGTCAGATATAATATCTTCGTACAGATAATGGTTTGAAATTTTGTTCTGATGAGTTTAATTCTTTTTGCAAGTCACAGAGAATTGTTAGACATTTAACAGTTCGTCATACTCCTCATACTCCTCAGCAGAATGGAGTAGCAGAGCTGATGAATCAGACTTTGATTATTAAGGTGTGTTGCATGTTACCCAATGCAAACTAACCTAAATCATTTTGGGCTGAAGCGGTTGCTTTCGCATGTCATATTGTCAATCGCTCTCTGCATATTTCTCTCTAGAAAAAGACACCATAAAAACTGTGGTCTGGTAGTCCAGCCAATTATTCATGTTTTAAAGATATTTGTTTGTCTTGCTCATGCTCACGTAAATGATGGTAAACTTGAACCAAAATCTTTGAAATGTATTTTTATTGGTGGCATTAAGGGATATAAGTTATGGTATCCTGAGACTAAAAAGGTAGTTGTTAGTAGAGATATAGTATTTGATGAATCTTCCATGTTGGGTGGACAGTCTTCTAAAATGCTGTCTTCAGATAAAACTCAGTAGAGTTCACATGTGCAGGTGGAGTTTGGGTTAAAGTCATTTTTTAGTCCCGAACAAGTTGATGCTTCTACTTCTGGTACTTCTTCATCAGGTGCTTCTTCTGAGCTACCTCATATTGGTGATACTACTTCACCTTTGAAAGCACCAACGCAATCTTCTATTGCTAAAGATAGACCTAGAAGAGAAATTAAACCTCCATAAAGATATGCAGAAGCTGATTTAGTAGCTTATGCTTTAAATGTTATTGAAGACATTGCTTCTAGTGAGGAACTGTCTACATTTACAGAGGCCGTAAATTGTAACAACTCTTATAAGTGGATGATTGCAATGCAAGAAGAAATTGAATCTCTACATAAAAATGATACATGTGATCTTGTGAAGCTTCCTCAAAATAAGAAAGTCGTTCGTTTCAAATGGGTTTTTAAACAAAAGGAAGGTATTCCTGGAGTTGAGTTGAGAAAGTCAGATATAAAGCAAGGTCAGTTGCTAAAGGCTTTAGTCAAATCCCTGGTGTTGATTATACTGATGTATTTTCTTCTATTGTGAAACATAGCTCTATTCGTGCTTTGCTTGGTATTGTAGCTATTCATGATCTTGAACTTGAGCAGTTAGATGTTAAAACTGCATTTTTACATGGAGAATTTGAAGAAGATATTTATATGCATCAGCCAGAAGGTTTTGTTGTTTTAGGAAAGGAAGACTATGTATGTTTATTGAAGAAGTCTCTGTATGGCTCGAAACAGTCACCAAGACAATGGTACAAGAAATTTGATTCTTTTATGACTACACGTGATTTTAAGAGAAGTAAAAATCATGATGGGTCATTTGTGTATCTTCTCTTATATGTTGATGATATGTTGATAGCTGCTAACAATAAAAGAGAAATTAATCAAGTCAAAATAAAGCTCAGTGAAGAGTTTGATATGAAAGATTTGGGTGCAGCAAAGAAAATTCTGCGTATGGAAATTGTCAGAGACAGGAAAACAAGAAAACTTTATTTATGTCAAAAGGGGTATATATAGAAAGTTATGTCCAAATTCAATATGCATCATGCTAAGCCAGTTAAGACTTCGTTAGCTTCTCATTTTAAACTCTCATCTGCTTTGTCACCACAGTCAGATAAAGAGATTGACTATATGTCTTGAGTTCCTTATTCCAGTGTAGTTGGTTCTCTGATATATGCAATGGTTTTTACCCGTCCTGATTTATCCTACCTAGTGAGTTTAGTCAGTAGGTATTTGTGCAATCTAGGTAAAGAAAATTTGAAAGAAGTTTAGTGGATACTGAGGTATTTACGAGGTACAGTTGCTGTTTGTTTTCATTTTGGGAGAACCAGAGATAGAGTCATCAGTTATGTGGATTCTGATTATGCTGGATATCTTGATAAAAGAAGATCTCTTACTAGATATGTGTTTACAGTTGGTGGTTCCGCTATTAGTTTGAAAGCTACTTTACAGAATACAGTTGCTTTGTCCACAACAGAAACTGAGTATATGGTTATTACTAAGGCATGTAAAGAAGCTATATGGTTAAGGAGATTGTTTGGTGAACTCGGTGAAGAATTACGAAGAAGCTATATGGTTAAGGAGATTGTTTGGTGAACTCAGTGAAGAATTACAAATTTCTACAGTCGTTTGTGACAGTCAAAGTGCTATCTTCCTTACAAAAGATCAGATGTTTCATGACAAGACAAAGCACATTGATATCTGATACCATTTTGTACGTGGTGATATTGTCGTGAGCAAGATTAATACCAACGACAGTGCAACTGATATGATGACTAAATCTCTTCCACTCAACAAATTCAAACATTGCTTTAGTTTGGTTGGTGTTTGTTGATGTTTTTCATTTGGCGTTCGGATCAATTAGCGTCAAGGTGGAGATTTGTTGTGCCGCTAATCCAAATTCCCACATTGGGAGTTTTTAAAGTTGATGGCCCCCGCTTCTACTATACACACACACTCACACAGACACATATATATATATCCTCCTTTGAACCACTGCTGCAAGAATTAAGAATTTTATAAATAAATTATTTTATATTAATTTCTAATTGCATTTAGAAATTAATTTTTGGTGAGTTCAAATTACTGGGTGTATTGAGATTCTGGTGAGTGCTTGAGTGTGCTCTTTTGTAATCTCAATTTGGAACTTTAGTGGAATATTATTCTTGCCGTCTTCGTTTGTGGATGTAGGCTTTGTTCGAACCCATATGATCTTTGTCTTATTGCTTTTCTCTTTACTCCATTTATTTACATTTGCTATTGTCATAATTAGAATCTAGTTTACTTTCGATGCATCAATATCAAGTGGTATAGGTTAAAGATCAAGTAATTTTTCATATTATAATTACATTGTTCTATAAACTTAAAATAGATATATATA
>JBBMKA010000020.1:13480585-13495010 GCA_037833695.1 Sechiopsis laciniata | reverse complement strand
AGGCGTATAGCCTTTCGCCTCTGAGGCTTTAGCCTCAAGGCGTACGCCTCTCCCCAAAGAGGCGGACGCCTCATTTTTCACCCTCGAGGCTTTTCTTTCCGCCTCGCCCTGAGGCGCGCCTCGAGGCGTACGCCTCAAACGATTTTTAAAACACTGGAGATAAGTAATAGATCTGTAAAGGGTAGTTTGTTTTGGGTGAATCGGTCCTTGTGGATTGGTGGTAGGAGAGATTTAGCCCTCTCAAAAGGGTATTGATATTGTAATTTCATTCGTTGGCAATAGAGTTATTGTTACAATTTTCATATATTTTTTGTATTCGAATACCTTACTATGTTTATCAGATATTATAATCAATATAAGGCAAGTAAGATCTTCCTTTGCATGAGAAAATTATCAAGGCAAAAATCTCACAGAATACAGTAGGATTATAAGGACCGAATGACATAGCATTAGATGAAAAGAACGTGAAATGACTGATTCTAAAGGCAAGCTTGAAACCATCCTAGATTGGCCCAATTATCAAATGAGCTACCCGAAAACCCATATATTTGGGATCATAAGTTCAAATGGTGGTCACTAATAATATCCTTCATATGCAAGCCACAAGCATCAATGAGAGAGGAGAATTTCTTTGAGATCAAAGAAATTAAAGAATCAATCTACTTACTTTCAGAAGACTTAGCACTATGTTCTTGAAAAAACAATTTGAAATCTATTGCACAAGAAGAATCTTCCAAATAGAAGGTTTTTCCCATGATCAATATGAGATGGGTCAAGATCAACGCTACTTAAACTAAACTCAGATTTGGCATCACAATCAATGTGATGGGCAGTGTAAAAGCCCAATGAATTTTAAGAAGTGTGCCTCGTTTGCGCTCTTATGCGCTTTTCTGTGAAGCCCCCGGCGCTAAAAAGCACGCCTTGAGGGGGCTTTTTTATTTTTTTAAAAAAATATTCGAAAATTAACCTCTAATACAACGTGGGTCAACCATGGAGATTGATAGTGAAGAAGAAAAGATGGTATAGAGGGATACAAGTCCAATGATGGAGGGGATAAGGAGGATTTCGTATTTAGTGAAGACGAGTTTGAACTTAAGGACTTACTATTAGGAATAGATTCTTTATTAATATTGAAAAGCTTCCTTTTGTTTGGAAGATATATATCTGCATATTGAAAGCGATGGGAGGCCCAAATAAGTAGAAGACCAGCTACCATTCTTACAACCAAATGATGAGGCTAAACATTCAGCCTGCAGAACTCAACTCCAACGGTTAAAAATTCAGCATGCAGGACTCGACTCCAACCGTTAAAAATTCAAACTTCTGGCATTTGATGTTCAAATCTGGTGCACTTTCAAACCATGAATGACCCGAAACAAATTCTGGTGGTAGACTTCATAAGGTTGTGAAAAAAGTATGGTATCGTCTACACATTGCTAGTGGGTGATGGATACTTTATGAACTGCCTTTCCAACATGGAATCATTCAATCAATCCCTTTTTATTAAGCTAATAAGAGCATTTTACTAAGACAATCAACCGAAAGAATGATGAGGAAAGAAGATAGTGCATCTCCTTGTCAAATGCTTCTAGTTGCTTTGATATTACCTCTAGGTCTATCGTTGATGATTATGGAGAGGTTTGATGAAGAGATGCACCATTAGATCTGTTGGAAATACAAACAAAGTGTTGTAGAATCCTACATTGGTGAAATAAGGAGTAGATCTTGGGTTTATAAGGAAAGACAAACATCTCCATTGGTATGAGGCCTTTTGGGGGAAGCCCAAAAACAAAGTCATGAGGGCCTAGGCTCAAAGTGGACAATATCATACCATTGTGGAGATCCGGATAGGTTTGTCGTCCCTTAACAAGTGGTATCAGAGCTGTGCTCCTGACTTAGTCATATTAGAAGATCCTCGAGTATGAAACAAAGATTTGTGAGCTTCAATATGTGGGATATGAAATAGTCAGAATGAAAAATCCGTGGTTGAGACGCCTTATGTGTGCTCCGGTGGGAGTACTTCTGAAATAGTTGCCTCGGTGAGAGGTAGTTGTTGTGCGCTCAAACATAAATCAAGTGGATCCGTGGTTCGGAAGGATTCGTGGTTTTAGTAAAGACGTGCTCAAGTATAAATCGAAAATGACTATCAGAGAGGCTCGCATGCAGTACTCTGTTCGAGGGGAGGATTGTTGGGAATACAAACAAAGTGTTGTAGAATCCCACATTGGTGAAATAAGGAGTAGATCTTAGATTTATAAGGGAAGACAAACATCTTCATTGGTATGAGGCCTTTTGGGGAAAGCCCAAAAATAAAGCCATAAGGGCCTAGGCCCAAAGTGGACAATATCATACCATTGTGGAGATCCGGGTTGGTTTGTCGTCCCTTAACAAGATCCATTGATCCATTTCCTTCATATCTAACGGAATCCATTGGCAAGAAGAATAGCATCAAGAAATTTCAATCAACCATATCAAATGACTTCTCTGTACCAAGTTTAATGGTCACGCCTATCTTTTCTTTATATTCATTATTCCATCATCTATGATCTCGTTAGCAATAAGGGAAGCTTTCAGAATTTGGCAATTCTTCACAAAGGTATATTGGTGGTTTGTGATTGTTTATGGGAAGAACACATTTCAATCTTTCCGAAAACACTCTAGTAATAACCTAGTAAAGACAATATTTTTATTGTCCCCAAAGCGTGGCGCGATGGTCGAAGGCTTGGACTTTGGTGGTTTGCTCCCCTCACGGTCTCAGGTTCAAGACTCACTTTTGACATTAATTTGTAGACACCTCCTGTGTCTCCTTTCCTTCGTTGTCTCTCGGTGCCTAGCCTAAGGATAGGGGTGGTTACCTTGGTATTGTGGAACGAAGTTCCAAAATTTCCCACTTCCCAAACAAAAAATAATAACCTAGTAAAGACAAGTTGTGAGGCTAAAGGCGATGTCTCATCAGTTTTTCTTTTAAACGAGTTGCACTTTGATTATTTTATAACCTAACTTTTCGGTCCAAAAAAGCTCATCTTTTAGACCTCATTTGGCAACCATTTGCCTTTATTATTTTGTTATTTGTATTTTATTTTTAAAAATTAAGCTTATATACACTACTACACATAAGTTTCTTTGTTTTATTATCTACTTTCTGTTATACTATTAAAACTGTCTTTTAAGTGAATTATTTACGTTTGCCCTTTTGATAATTGTACCACTTTTTTTAACAGAAATTAGGTATCGTAATTGTACCTCATTTACGTGTATCCCTATATATATGTTTTAAGTTTTATGAATAATCAGCTTCCATAACGAAGCGAGAGTTGAATCCCCAAAGAGACAGAATTGTTGGTACTTGTGCTTTGCATTGGGGTCTTGGAAGAGAGCATCAGTTGAGTGGTTTTTGTTTAGAGGTGCAGAATGTTCTAGGGAAGAAGGTGTTCACTTTTAAGGTTCCATGCCTCGCTTTGGACTTTTGTGTGTAAGGGCTTTTGTAATTACCCATTAGGTTTGATCTTGCTTGATTTAAGCCCTTTTTTTTTATTTTGGCTCCTTTAGGGAGTTTTTTATTTTTATGCCAAGCTTGATATTTATCTTTAAAAAGTATCTAACATAAAAGAAGAAGAATATTGGAAAATTGGTACGTCATAGCTAAGTAACCCGAGATTATTAGTAGACTGTACGAAAAAATACTGGTTAAGTGAGAAGACAAGTATCAGTGCATAAGCTACTATTTTTATAGACATAACTATACATTACAACAAAAACACAGTGGGCGTGACAAACCTGCATCGTGGCCAGCCTTCCCTCTGATAAGGCAGATTGTTTTTTAAGTGCATCCATGGAACCAACAAGAGCCTCAATTTCAGAGTTCTTTGCTGCCAAAGCTTCGGCCATGCTTGACTCTACTCTTGAAACTTCCCTTTTGGATTCCGATAAATCTTGCTCTAGCTGCTTCATGCGAGTATCGTATGATTTACTCAATTCTCTCTGTCAGAAAACTAGCAATCTTAGCATGTAAATAGAAGAAAAAAAAAGAAAACTTATAAAACTGGAGAGTCCAAAAAACAGTAAAAGACTCATTCTTGCTGACATGGTTGAAACAAGCCTAGGGAGGCAGGCGTAGAAAATAACCTGCCAGAGACACCTAATACAAAATTTTCTTCCAACAAAGATGTGTCGATAAAAAAGCTTCATTTGAACAAATTAATACCAGAACAACGCATTTTTCTTAAACTAGAATTAGCTAACGAAATATATCAACTTTAGAAAACTTAAAAGAGACATTTCAAATAATACTTGCAGATGTGAATAGTCCAGGTGTGCATAAGCTTGCCCATACACTTACGAATATCAAAAATATAATTCAAAAAAACAAGAGGATGCTTAAGAGTTCACTTAATACCTATTCCAGATGTGATAACTCTCACCTCTGCAATAAGAAGTTCCTCCAACTGTGCATTTTCAGACTTGTATTCTTGAAGACGTGATGAAAGTCCAGCACAAACCTAAGCCTCAGTAAGAAAATGGTCAATCGTCTATCGGATAGCAGATGTCTAACTATTGAAGAATGGAACTATTCTAAGATAACCATTTTGAGATAATATTGTCTTCTTAGAAACCGAGTTCGTTAATGAGGTATGCAGTTCATAATTTGCAAACCAACATGCACTTAGTTGAATTTTCCCTTTATGATATCATCATATCAATAACAATATATAGAATAAACATAAAATGCAAGATAACAATTATTTATTTTCATTATTCTACTAATAATAGTAACAAGATCTCCACGTCTGTGTGCTTGATATTCCATATCAATCATTGTGATCATGCATACGATTTTTTGGTTCACTTTTCTTCAAGCTGAACTCCAAAATCTACACATATTTTAACGTTATTAAATATCATTTTAGAGTAATTTAAGAGTACTGAAGCCAAATTTGATAACCCTCCGATTACTAAAATATATTCTAGAAGGAAGCAAAGGGTGATGTATGCAAGAGGTTTGAACTCTGTTAGTAGTGTGGGGTTAATGGCACGTGAGTGGCCATGGGGAGTTTGTTAGGCATAGTATTATATAAGCATCTTTGCTGTAAGGGTTGGTGGTCTTATCTTTTAGCATTGTATTTGGCATTCTCTTATTGAGGATTGGAGAGTTGGGAGCTCTTGAACTTACTAAGGGATTGCATGGCACATAAATATGATTGATAGAAGAGTGTTCTATTCTGATCATATACAATACACGTCAAAAAAGTTCAAGAATGAGACGTGATGCAAAAAACATACCCGAGCTAGCCTTGCTTCTTTCGACTGACCAGTGGACTTAGAAGATTTAAGTAGCCCTTGTGCCTGCACGCCAACTAAATCATTTTTTAACAAAAATAACAGTAGAAAGAGGATTCTTCTAAGCTGAAGAAAGAAAATAATACAATACTACTAATAAAATCACTAATATACCTCTTCAAGTTGGTCCTGCACTTTTATAGGAGACTTGTCGGCTATATTCTCTTGTTGCTTTTGATTGACTGGTGACTGAACCTTAATAGAATCCTCTTTTGTTTGATGTTCGCCATTATCCTGGAACTCTTTGGTTGCAGACTCAGGCATGTCTCGATCTAACTTCAAGATAGTTTCTTCGCTTACCAATTTGTTGCTTTGCTCATCATCTTGATGTTTATTGATCTCTTCAGTTTCTTTATTAGGTATTGACGAGACATGTTCCTTGTGAACATCCAAGGAATCTGCATTATTTAGTTCAGTTTTAGAAGTTGGTGCAATGACCTCAACATCAGCAGCCGCTGCTGAAGTTTCCACACTATCAGAAATTTGTTTTCCTGCTTCAACTGGAGCAATAGCTTCAACATCAGTAACCGCTGCTGAAGTATTCACATTATCAGAAATTTGATTTTCTGCTTCAACTACCAGGGCATCTGTTGATGGAATGCTTAACATAGGGACGTTATTGTCATCATCATCTTGCTTCCTTTTGTTTACTTGGGTCATGGACTTTTCAGAAGCATTCTGGCCATCTTCATTGAAAGAAACAATTCCATCCTTTCCAGGTTCCAACACAACATCTAGCGTTGATGATAATGTGCTTGTTTGTTCTTCTGCAACGTCCTTTGCTTTAGAAGACTCGTTCGTGGATACTTTCTTCTGTGCCAAAAAATATTCAAATTCAGAAGAAGAAAAAGCTTAATATGTGAAAATAATGTATAATATTACTAGCTGTTAACAATAAGTGAGCCTAACCCACCTTTTTCTTTGACTTTGTCCTCTTGGTTTGAGATCCTTGACCATTACAAGCTTCATACGACAGAAGAAGACAAAATTAAAGAAGATTCATGGCTAATTTCACCAAAACAAATGACGACATATGAGAAGGGAAGGTACGTTAAAACCAGGAGTCCAGAGATCGATTTTAGTTTGAATCTTTGCAAGGTTCATTTGTTTTGATCGGAAAATTAGCAAAATTGTAGTTTTAAATCTTTCCTATGCTGGAATTATTTACCTGAAGGCTGAAGCAAACGTCTCAATATTCGTAATTTTGTTAAAGATGATATTAAACTGACAGCTGGACATATGTACAAAAAAAACATCGATAATATTTCTTAAGAAGTGACTCTGTTATTGGACTTTGAGAATTGACCAACATTCGGTTCTCCCCAACCCCCCACACACACACATATATATATAAAAGTTATGTTCTAAAACATTAAAATGAATCAGCAGAACATGATACGATTATAACTGGAAAATACAAGTGAAGTGATATATTCATCTAAAGGCCTATAAAATAACCTGATGCCTAGAAGCTTAGGGTCCGTCAAGTTCATGACCCAAGAATAAGTAACTTTTTTTGCTGACATAGGTCCGAGAATAAGTTACTGAAAACATTCAAAATGAGACAAGTAAAAACTGTCTCTGGAAACTTCATAAATCCAGCATTTAGCTGCAGCATATTGAATTCCAAGATATAGGTTTAAGAGAACTTGACGATTTTACATGGTTGATTTCTTTAATAAAATAATTAGTCGGACTGAATTAGGCAATTTTATTAAATCAAGTATTTTTCTAGAGTAAAAAACCAACCCTACAATTAGTAAAAAGAAAATGAAATAAAAATACAGAAAGAAAAAAGCTTACATCATATAAATAGGACATAAACCAAGATGCATACCTAGAGTTTGAATATCAGACTGCTCTTCTGATAACTCACTGACAACGAGCTTTGCCCTTCGATCTACGACTTCAAACAATCCTGACAAAAATAAATGACTTCTTAAAAATTTATGATTTCTTGTAACAACTATGATGCCATGGCCTCACTCCCTCTAATCTGAGACTGTGCCCAGCCGGCTCCGAAAGAAAACAAGGAAATATATAAGAAAACTACAAATCTCAAGAAGAACGTGGAAAAGTAGTAGCACTACATTTCAAAATGTTTTGCTCTTATAGCAGAAAAAAAAAAAATTAACCTTCAAAAATCTCGACAAGATAGCATAAATAGATAATGATATGTGAACTTTGTTCATCTCCAAATTCCTTTACTCCATTAAAACTATATAGATATGTGCAATTGTAAAAGCAATGTAAAAAAATAAAGTATCAATGATACTTAGAAACAAAGTAATAACCAACATCCGATGGTAACCATCAACTGATAGAGTACAAATGTTGATCCCCATTCAAAGTTCAAACCTCACACATCACAACTTACATTTAGGACGAAAGAAAAAAGGTCGAGAAGAAATGAGAGGTAAAAAAATGCAAAAATGAAGTCATTTTTTTTTATAATGAACAAAACTGAAAAGCAATAAAATAAAAAAAGGGCATGCAAAAATTACAGTCCAAGCTTACCTGGGAGACCACCTATAAAAAGGTCTTCAATCTAATAAAATTAATTACAAAAATGCTACTTTATAGAGGCTTATAGAGAATGTGGAATCTAATGAAGACTCAAATATCATCTGAAGATCTCTCCGTCATTCTAAGGATTCAATTATTCCTCATGTCTAAGAGATCGCACAAATTAGTACACATCCCCGCTTTTTTCAAGAACTCTCCCTTCTCATGTCTAAGAGATCGCACAAAAAACTTTCATATCAACTTTATGCATCCCTTTGGCCTTGCTCCAAGCCTAACACCTCAAAAAATTGACTACACACGTAAGTCATGTTACAGCCCAAAGAAGGTGATTGAGATCATCAGTCACCCTCCTATATAAGATGCAACAAGCCCGGAAAGAAGGTTACCTTCCTCATAACCCTATCTAAGGTATTGATCTTGTCATCAAGGGTGTTCATGGGTTGGTGGGTCGTGTTGAGACATTCTACACTCAACCCAATTGTTCGGGATGTAAGCTTCTTCAACTCAAATAACCCATATTAAATAATAAGCTCAACTTAATCCAACCATGAAACAATTGGGTTAGATTGGTTTGAGTAGTTCGAACCATTTATTTAAATTTTGGTTGTAATGAAAATTTAAAATATTGATGTGTAAAATATATATTTAATTATTTTCGAACATCGAATAAAGATTGACAACTCAATTTCATAATATATATAGAAAAGATAAGATTCAAAAAAAAAAATGAAAGAATTTTGTACTGGAGAGTAAGTAATCCAAGAATAATTTACACATCAAATAAGATGCTTAGTTTGCCACTTCTGCAATCGTGATGTGAGATCCTCAATTTAGTTCCATCAGAACAAAGAGTAGAATGAAATTAACAAAAACCTAAAACTCAACATTTTGTAAACCAGATGAAATCAGTCGTGTTGTTCGGGCCTAAGTTTAGAGGACCTGAAAATGAAGAAAAAAGAGACTAAATCTGTTGATGATTCTATATTGGAATGGTGGGAGACATCACATTCTTTATAAGATGCATGAACTAATCCCTCTCAGTGTCAATGTGGTTTTGAGATGAAAACATATGTGCATTAAATAAAATGCAGCAAAAGAAGAAAAAAATACTCCGGAACATTCAATTACAATAGCCGATTCGAAATTCACCTCAGAATTCAAACACACTTTAATCACATAATAAGCCAAACACATTTCAATCAAGCAAGAATTCATACATACGCAGTAACGCATCAAACTTGAATTCATGGAATCTCAGAACCAATGACACAAAAGTAAAAGCTATACTCCGAAACGAATCCAAAATCAACGAAAAATCGATTCGGATCAGAACGAAAATACGAGAGCAAATATGCAATAGAAACCAAAGAACTTCAAACCTTCAGCAGCTTTGAGCCACGAAGCCATGAGAAAGCCGAAACTCGGATCGGAAACAATGCCGATCCCAACCAAACTCAAGCCGGAGATTCGACAAACCAAAATATGCGATTTAAACGGCGACGTTCGATAGCTGGAACGGGGATCTTGTTTCGCCAAAATAACGCTTCGAGCTCAATAGAAAACACTATAATGGCGGTAAGTTTATGGAGCAGTCGATTAATCGGAGATTTGGAGAATCGGCCACCGTGTGCGGCGGAGGATTTGGAGAAAAATGAGAATTTCCGACGAAGGCAAGTCGTTAGTTGAGGAGTCTGTTCTTAATCGACTAGTGAAATTGAAGGGAACGCGGCACAAATCGGGTGCTGTGATGAGTTTGGCGCTGATTGTGTTGGACCAATGTATAGCTTCCATGTCATCAATCAAATGTTTTTGGATTTTAAGATTAAATTAAATTAGTTAAATAAATCAAATCAAATAAAATTAGCTAAATCTTTTTAATGAAATTAAATAAATCTAATTAAATCATTATTTTTGTCTCCGTAAAAACAACCATATGTCTTCATTAGACATAATAATCAAAAGGTGGTAGATAAATGGTCTTTCCTTCAAATATTATTGAATTAAATAAAATTCAATTTATTTAAAATGGTTACCATCAAAACTAAAATATCAATAGTTTAAGAATTTTTAGTACATCAAATAGAAACTTGACCATTCAACAACAAGTGCATGAATTATATAGAAAGGGTTAATGAAACTTGACCATTCAACAACAAGTGCATGAATTATATAGAAAGGGTTAATGAAGTATTGTTTTTATTGTTTGATTACAGTTCAATAACTCGATATGGAGATCTCTACGACCTGAGCTACATCTCCATTAAATATACAATGTACAGTCAAATAAATATTACAAATTAAATAGTTAGAATTTTGGACATAGTTGAAAAATGGGCTGGACATCCAAGCTCATTGATCATCGGCCCAATAGCCTCTACCGACAAAAATCAGGGCGACTATCAGCCCACTTCTCATTGCTGAGTTGTAACAATAACAAAGAAGGATTTTTTTTTTTTTTAATTTTTTTTTTTTTTGTTTGAAACGACTCAACTGCAATATTTAATATTTAGGTGTCGAAAGAATTTGAATATTCGATATTTTTGTCAATGATACATATAAAGCTAAGCTTGCTTTAACAGAAAAACAATAATTTAAATCACTCCACTTCACATTATTTTACCAAAATAAATCAATCATAAATTAAACTATTTTTCATTCATTTAAAATTGGAAAAATAATTTAACACCGTCTTTTTATTGAAATGTTTTTTTTTTCTTCTATTGGGTAGAATATGAATCACCAGCGTTATTTGATATAATTTGTGATTTTTTTTAGTTGAAGGGAAAATTCCAACATAAGACCTTTTTTTCCTATCATGATCACATATTCATGTAGTTGAAGTTGCATCTGTGAGAGAGATGATTGTACTAATTTCATTTTTTTTTTATAAACTTAATAATTTTATTAAAATAATTATTTTCTCTATGGGTGAATATAGTTAATTCAATTGTAGTGAATCACATAAATTTATACATTTTTTTTCCTGCAATATTTCTTTTATTGATTGTTGTTGTTTACGATTATTCGTAACATACTTCTTCTATTTTTGTCAGTTTCTATTGCCATATGTTAGGGACAACGAACATTTACGTATTTTTACGTTAAATTGATATTGTCCACTTTTAACTTAAATTCTTATGATTTTATTTTTTTTCATCATTTAAAATGTCTCATATTAATGGACGTATTGTTCACTTCTTATATATTTGAGATCTTTCCTTTAATTTAACAATGTGGAATATGTCAGTATCAATTAACAACACTATAGTCTAGGGAAAAAAACCTTAAGTTGTACTCATGTTTGGTAAGAAGTCGAACATCTATAAATTAGTTTTACATTGTTGCTTATTGTTTACTCTTAATTAGGATGTCCAATATTACTTTAAACGATCATCATTAGGTGAAAAAAAAAATGTGCAACATTTTACTCGTTTAGTATTTAAATTTAGAAAATGTTAGAATACCATTTGCATGCAAGGGTTTATTTATTGGACTTAAACAAAATTTTGATGATCCAATCCAAGACAAAAATATATGAATTTGGTTAGTTTAGATTACTCAAACACATATAATTTAACGGCTTGATAAATTCACCAACCCAAAATCTTGAATGTGTCTAAAAAAAAATCGTTCCTTAACAACCTATTTAAACACAATTCATGTACACTCATTATAACAATGATGATATAAATGATGCATGTGACTTCAAAATGCATTGCTTAGTTTGTGTGCAAATTAAATTGGTGTGCAGTTAAAAATAACACGGGAAGTAATTAAGTAGTAACATCTCATATAATAATGTAAATGAAACAAATACCATAAAGAGGTTACACGTGTCATAATGTATAAATTGACTGATTTAATTTCAAAGTAACAATTCAGCTGAAACAGTACGTGGTGAAACATGTCTTGGTTACCATTAATGATTGTGCCAAGTGGACTTACAACACTATTTGACATCTACAACTCAATGGATAAAATCCAAATCAATTTAATGTTGTTTCTTCAATTCAAAGGTTCTCATTTCAAATTATATATATATATATATATACGAAACAAAAAAGGAATGGAACTAGAACCACCACTAATATACAAATTCAAAACAATCAGTATACGAAACAAAAACTAAAGAGACTTGTAATAAATCCGACGCCAACCTTTCAACATTCATTTAAAAAAGCGATATATATATATATATCACCTACTTTATTTGTAATAGGTGAATTACACATCATGTATTAGCCCATAGATGAGTTAATGTTTAAATTGGGTTAATTAGATGGTTAGTTTTAACTAATCATGAGAGATGTGTAAGAGTTAGTATATAAGCTCATTTTGGGGTTTTCTTCTACCTTGAGAATGAGAGTTAAAAACCCTAGCCACCTTGAGAGCCCTTGTACAATCTTAGCAATGGCATTTTGATGGTGAATCGATCAAACTCAATCGATTCATAACAGTGGAGTAGGGACGTTCTCAAACCACTTAAATTCGGTGTGTTTTGTTCTCTCTTCTCCATTATCCTTCTTTAATTTTGAAAACTCTCACAATTTGAAAATTTTGAAATTTTGGCAAGGTTAATTTTGAAAATAGCCATTAGTTTGAGATTAAGGGAGTAAATTCTGTTTGGTTTAGCATGAATGCTAACGATTGTGAAAGATTAGTTCCAGGTCTTTTGCGAAACCTTATCTCGTTAGGACCTTTTGATGATGTTGGTTATGACTACTCATCTTGAATTGATAAAGCTTTCAGAACGAGATGGTTGTAGTTTTTGAGATTCTTGAGACTCTACAAGAATATTTGACAAGTTCTCCACCTAAGATTAGTCCAGTTGTTGTTGAGCAGATGAGTTATGATATTGATCTACTTTGTAGAAATTTGTCCGCTGCTTTTACTTTTGACTTTGAAAATTCTTCAGTTGAGCTTTTAGTGCATGTCAATGACAGTGCACGTTCAAATCCTATCTTTGTTACTATTGAACCTGAGGATGTTCCTGTTGATTTAGAGGGTAACGTTCAGTTGTTCGATAGGGAAATGGCTTGTCTGTAGGATTCTTCGTTTTGGATGTTTGTGGTGAGACTTGATATTTGTTCGCTTATTGTCTACTATTGCTGGTTTGCGATTAAGTTCAATCTAGAGGGTATTGTATACTCTCGTTTTGATGCAAATTCGTTTGCTTGTGGTTACATACAAGAAGAGAGGATAGATGTTCTTTCTCCATTTATGTTCTTGCATGGAACCTCATCTATGGGCTTGTATTGCATTGATCAGTTTTGGGTGCAGTCTAGCATTCTAACTCTTTCAAATTTGTTTGTTGCTTTGCAAGAAATTGGTTTGCTCATTCTATTTTCAGTAAAGCTACTTGTGCAAATTTGCATCATTCTACTTATGTTATATGTAGATGACTTTTTGGTTGCATCTGGTAGTTTTGATGAAGTTATGGAGCTTACAGATTCCTTGGATTGTTGCTTTGAGATGGAAGAGATTTGTTTAGATTTGGAGTATTGTTTGTGCTTTGGTCACTTGCCATTTTGATCTAGCACAGTTTGTTTCAGTAGGAACATGGAAATTTGTTGTTGACATATTGGTTTGCAGCGTTAGGCGTTCAGTTTGGTATTGGCTCGATGTTTTGAGAGCCTTTTGTGTGATGAATGCATTAATTCTGAAGAGTCTGTTGGTACCAATTATGCTGACTTTGTTTTGCTGCTTACGTCGTTCTGAGAAGAGATCTCTCATTTGTTTTGGTTCCATGTTTTTTGCAACGAGTTCAAAATCTTTTTGGATAAGATTTTGATGTTTTCAGAGATATTATATGTGAGAACAGATTTTAGTTACCGTTGATAGATTTAGTTCATCGCTCTACTGAATTTTCTTAGAGTTCTGTTTGTTTTACTCAGATTCTAAGGTCTTGAAGACCGTTTTGATTTGCTTTGCATGGAAAAATTCTAAGCCAAGAGAATTTGGCATTCTGAGTCAAGAGAGTTTGGCATTCTGATTTGAGCTGCTTTGCTTTGGTAGCTTTTGAACCAGGTGAGTCTGGAATTCTTATATTATGATTGTTCAGTTTGAACAAGTTATGATCCAGGTGTGTCTGGAGCTTCTAAGATCGCGAGATCAATTCTGATTGTCATTTTGTTTTATGATACGTACTTCAAGAGGGTATTTTGTAATAGGTGAATTACACATCATGTATTAGCTCATAGATGAGTTAATGTTTAAATTGGGTTAATTAGAGGGTTAGTTTTAACTAATCATGAGAGATGTGTAAGAGCTAGTATATAAGCTCATTTGGGGATTTTCTTCTACCTTGAGAGTGAGAGTTAGAAACCCTAACCACCTTGAGAGCCCTTGTACTATCTTAGCAATGACATTTTGATGGTGAATCGATCAAGTTCAATTGATTCATAACAGTGAAGTAGCACTACAAGAAAAACAGTTTTTGCCGACAGAAGCTATGCCGACGGAACAAAGATCCGTCAGCGTAGATAGTCTATGCCGACAGAATAAGCTTCCATCGGCCTTGACTACACCTTTGCCGACGGAACAATATTGTCCGTCGGCGTAG
>JBBMKA010000020.1:13463612-13480485 GCA_037833695.1 Sechiopsis laciniata | reverse complement strand
CGCCGTAAGTAATCTATGCCGACGGAATAAGTCTCCGTCGACATAGACTACCTATGGAGACAGACCTCTATTCCGTCAACTTAGCCTACCTACAGCGACAGAGTTCAGTTTCCATCGGCATAGGCTATGTCGACGGAGCTATGCCGACAAAACTGGCGACGGAAGATTTTCCGTCACCTTAGGCTATAGTGACGGAAATACATGGATATAGCGACGGAAATTTCCGTCGCCTAAAACCTTTTTTCTTGTATTGTAGGAACGTTCCCGAACCACTTAAATTCGGTGTGCTTTGTTCTCTTTTCTCCATTATCCTTCTTTACTTTTGTTTATGATTCATCCCTATTTGATTTGATTTTGGTTTAGATCTATCATTTGCATCTAATTTAGAGTATAGATCTAACAATTTTGCACTACACTATTTGATGTGAAAAAAAATTGCAATTAATATATGGATACTATTGGATAACATGAAATTCTATTGCAAAACTAATTAATAAAAAAAAAAAAAAAAAAAAAAAAAAAAAAAAAAAAAAAAAAAACCCTTTGATTCTCAAAATATATATATATATGTATAACACATTTCTCATAAAAATGGGGAACTCTCCAACGAAAAATGACTTCTTCTTTTTTTGAAACAAAAATGATATCTTTAAAGTAAATGTAGAAAACTAATAGATATAAGGGAATAACTTGATTGTCGATCTACTATTAAAGAGATAAATTGTCATGAATTATAACTTGTCTATTTGATAACATAGTAACTTTTAGGGTGTTTTGGAGGTTTAAGTTAGATTATAAATAGTGGTATATTTGAAATCATATTTAAAGTACATGTTATTATAAGTTATGATAGGTGTTTTTGAGTTTGGGTTAATTCACCAGGAACGGTTAGGTTTATGTGAAGAGTAATACTTAATTAAGGACGGGTAAATTTTAGAACCACATGTTTTTACCTTTTTAAAAAAAAATTGAATTTGATTGATGGAGAGAAATGTTGAAGTATAGAGAGAAATACAAAAAATAAGAAATAAAAATAAATAGTTTTAAGGGTGGATAAATATTTTAGAAATACTTATCCATCCTTAAGTAAGTATTGCTCTTAGATAAAATATTTATTCATCCTTAGATAAGTATTGCTCTTATGTAAATGGACTCCAAACACCTCTCTCATATTAAGTTGAAACTTACAAGTGTTGTCAATTCAAGTATAATTTAATAAAAATAAGACATACCAATCATTTCTGCTGATCTAAAACTAGTGATGAAACAAAAAACAATTTATTTGTCAATATTGAAAATATTTGTCGAGGTTTGTGTCGGGTTATTAAAAAAAAGTGTGGGGTTTACATTTTTATTTTTAAAGTCTAAATGTAAATTTAAAACTTCAAATTTCTAATATTTTGTTTTGTTTTTAAAATATATCATTACACCTGTATGATGTGATGTTAACGAGATGATGAGATATATTGCTTTTTGTTTTTTTTTCTCAAATCAACGTGTGAGTAAAAACAAACAAAAAAAACAACGTTTGTACAAAATTTAATATTCCACATATCTTCACTGTGTTTTATGTCGATGATATTTTATTTTAAAATTTTCATACCAACAAGGTATAATTGGTATTTTATAAGTTTGAATTCGTTTTCTGGTTGAATCAATTTTTCTTTTTAATTTTACATAATTTTTTTAAAAAAATTCAACAATAATTGAAGGTGGAAGTTAGAAACGTGATGCACTGAGCTATTCATTTTCACAATAATTATTACTTTTCACAATAGTTATTGCATTAATAAACAAACATTCTAAATAAGTTCGGTTGGATAATAAAAACGGTAAAACTATTACCAATGAGTCCAAAGAAATTTACTCCTTCAAAGTTAATACATTACTAATATTTTTATATAGGTGGAAGATTTTTTTACTACAACAATTTGGGAGAAGAGATTAAGAATAATAAAACAGTTTTGAACTTTCAAATTCATGACTATTGATTTATGGGCACTTATTTATGCTGGGTAATTATTCCTTTTAGCAAATAGGTGAAAGACATGAATCCTTACCATCACTTTATGATATATATATATTAAAAATGAAAAAAAAAAATTAAAGAGCAACAAGCAATAAAAACAAAAAGATCACTTTTAATTATAATAACAGAACCCACAGTTGGTGACTAAAAAATAAACAAGAAAATCCCAAAACTTACAATAAAATCCGAAACTAAAATTTACGAAAATTATTTAAGAAAAAAAAAAAGGGGAAAAAGGAAATAATTATCCAAACACTTCGATTCAAACTGCTAGAACTTTCAAACCGATGAAGCTGAGAATCAATCACGTCTCTCGAGGCCATTAAAACACGTCGATTTCACGTTCATTTATGACGATTCATAACCGTAAAAAACAATCGCCGATCAAAAAAAAAAAAAACCTCAAGCTCGTTTTCATCGGCACAGCGTGTTCCAATACGGCGATTCAAAAGCCGCTAAGCTTCGCTCCAACCGCAAATCCTCATAGAACTTCACAATGAATTCCTCGGCCGCTTTATCGACGATCTGACTATCACCGTCGTCGTCCTTCAACGAAAACGGCGAATCCGTAACGCGCAACTGCTTTATAACTAACGGACTCTTTCCAAATCCAGGCAACGGCACTAACGGCGACGCCTCAGATTTCTGATCTACATGAACAATATCAAGTACGGCGGTGACGGTGGAGAAATCGTCGTAGCGGTAAGATTTGGGGAAATAACGGCGGTTTTGGCGTTTTTGAAGTTTATTGAAGTAGAAACGGAACGGAGGAGTGTTACTGCAACAGCTGAATTCGTAATCGCGAGTTGAGATGTAGGAATTGGCGATGTCGATTGTTTGGCAACTGAAAGCGGATCCGTGATGAAATTCCACCAGATTTGCAATCGCTTTGCCTGCGATTTTGGTTTGTTTTAGCATCAAGTGAAGATCGAATGGAATGATCTTGGTTTTTATTAGGCTTTTCTTCATTCTCAACACGATTGCTCTCAACATGTTCCATAGCTTCTTCTTCACTGCTAGCTTGATTGCTTCCATTTCCATTGCTAACGACAAATTCGAGAGAAAAAAATATAAATGATTTATTTTTTTCTGTTTTGAGGGAGCTTGAACATGCATCGGTTGGTGGGAGGGGTATATAAAGCGAACGAGTGGGGTTACTCGCTGAGGATATTCTCGTTCACAGCGCGTGGTTTACACTGCAAAAACTGATTTGATGAATTTATTTGTTTGTTGGTCACGAGCTTTTTGAGCGCGTTACTGAGAGGTTTTTCTTTTGTTTCGTTGAGGAAACCGAAAGAATTTTGAGGTTTTTTTTTTTTTTTTTTGAGAAGAAAATAGAAGAATTTTCATAAATGATAAAAAGGGTAAAAGAAGTTTTACATGGGTTAAAATTTTAGAAAAAAATTAAATATAACCAGATTGGATTGAAATATAGTAAAAAAAATTCTCAAAAAAAAAGAAAGAAAAAGAAATATAGCAAAAATTTGAAAAACATTTCAATATTAGTCTACAAATTGATTACATATCAAAGTCGATTAATTAAATTGATGGAAAAAAAATAAAATGAATGAAAGTTAAATTATTTTGTACTGCACAAATATTTTTAAAAAGTTATCAAAATTTGAATGAAAATGTTAGTATTTGTTACTCACAATAAATTTCGATGAAAATAAAAATATAATATAAATTATTATTTCATTTTTTGGTGTGTTTGGGAGATATTGTGAGAGTTTTTGGGGAAGTGGCTTAATATATGAAGTAGAAATGCCCACTCGCCGAGCGGAGCTGGGGAATGGACTCTCCGTCTCCATCACCGCCACCAAAATCAATCTCTATCCGTGTAAAATTCATCATTTTTTTGTGAGAATTCACCATGAAGAATAGGTGGGGATTGGGTTTTTGCGCGAAATTTTTCCGTGATTTTTTTTTTCTACTTTCTCTAATCTTAATTTTATAAGAATTTTCTCAATAATAATTTTCAAATGGATGACTTTTCATGAAAAATATGTATTGATTTTCATTTAGATAGCTAATTATTAAAGAAAAATATTTATTTAAATAAATACTTCTTCAAAAAAAAAAGTTTCTAAAGATTAAATTGGTAAAAAGAGAGAAAAATATATATAATTTTTAAAAATAAAATAAATAAATAACGTAAATGGGGAGGGGATCAGGAAATCGGGGATGGGGAATGCATTCCCTCTCCCCGGCCCTCTTTACTGTTTAGTTTGTGGAGAATTTTTTCCCCATTCACTCTTCCATTCTTTGCCTAAACAGGGATTCACCGCCCTTTAGAGACGGGTCCCCGCAGAAAAAATGGACATCTCTAATATGAAGGCAGTATTGTTTTTCATCACCATATAATTCCTCTATTTATGTAAGGGTTTTTTGCCATAACACTTATTATTATTATTATTATTATTATTATTATTATTATTATTATTATTATTATTATTATTATTATTATTATTATTATTTATTCTTTTAAAAACATCTTAAAATCACTTAAACCACTTTTTTTTAAAAAAAAAATTTACAAAAATTGAGGGTCTAAGATTCAAACTCATAACCTTGTAGTCTATGACTCAAACCATCTTTCACCTACTTGACTATTCATTCTAAGGATCGATAATGTAATGATTTTATTGTGTAATATAATTCAATATCATAGTCATACCTTTGATTCTAAAAATTGTTTATTTGAGAGCAGCAACACTTTCATGTAGGGTTTGTAGTTTCCCTCCCCCAATTTATATTAAAAAAAAAAAAAAAAAAAACTATCATTTTCTCAACTTTTTCCTAACGCACCGAGAACGAATTGAAAATCACATTAATTAAAATTTACTTCAAAATATATGAATTAAAAAGTTAATTTAAATCAGATCAAACTTTGCCCAAATATCAAGTTACTAGGAGACATGAATTCCAAGTTTAAAGATGGTTAGCTTCTCGAAATCCCAACTCATCATTGAAGTCTAATATAGTATGATTAATTATAAATATCTATCCAATTTGGATGAAGATAGGTTGCTTAATGATGGGCTTAGATAACGGATGAAAAATATATAGACATATGCTAGAAAATAGTTACTTTTCAACATTCTTTTATAGAAATGTCTCTGTATATACAGAAATAAAATTATATTTTAACAAACACGTTTAAAAAAAAATTAATAATTAAGGTGGGGTGGGGTTAGTATTATAAAACAAATCTGACTGATTCTTTATCCACACACGTGTGTGTCTATATATATTAGGATATAATAATATTTTTATTGAAAATGTTTTCAAGTATGTATGTGGTGTTTTATGAAACAGAAATATTTGCATGCTGCCCGGGCAGCATGCAAGTTTTTCTCTTTATGAAATGAGAGTACCATTTCAAACGACCCATGCTCTGTTTGAAATTAACTTTTTTTTTTTTTTAATCTTTTATAATAACTATTACCTCCAATTATAATGTCAATTATAATAATGTACACTCTAAACACAAGTATTAATCGACAAACCAAATTAAATTTTTTAGTGTCTGGCTCAAATTTGCAGTAAGAAAAAGCTGAGTTGAATATAAAGAATCACGGCGTTGCTTCTATATACTTTTTTTTGTTATGACTAACAAAAAAAAGCATTTGCTGTTTTGATTAATTTTATTAAAGAAATAAAAATAGAAAAAATTAAAAGTGAAAAATAAATGGATCATATTATTTGGCACCTTCACACACACATCAATTAATGTCATAAGATATATCGTCAAAACTTACCATATTTGCATGTCAAGAGAATTAGTGAAAATAAGTTTATTGGTAGATATTTAGTGTGGATAAAATTCATCATAGATCACAAAATTGATAAAGATAAATCGTTCTACTATCCTAAATTACATGTTAAGTTGGTAGAAGCAAAAAATTTAAAATCAAATTCAATGGGGGAGAAACTTGACCAAGCCTATACAATTTAGATGTTGAATCGTCTTCATCAACTGAAATAAAATTTCAAATGGCACCAACTAAAGGCATATTGAAGATCAATTGAACTTATTGAAATCTATCAACTAAATTGATTGAAATATATAAATATGAGCTAATTGAAGCCTAAACATTTAGATCATTTTACAAGGATCGCCCTTTTTTCTTCTCTATACATATTCATTTAAATCCTAAATCTTAAACCCTAAACTGTCATTTTTTCTTCTCCATACATAATCAATTAAAAAAAGTCTTATTTATGATTTTTATTTTAATATACATGTAAAATCCCCTTTATTTAAAATACCTTAGTTGTTTCTACTTTATGACTAGTAATTTAGTTCATTAGCATTAGTGCTAACTTTAATTGAATGATCGAGCTACTTCATAATGCAATATTGTTTATGTGAATTATTATTATTATTATTTTGACATCAAACAAACTTTCATTATACAAACAAATAAACAAGAATTTCGTCAAAAATTAAAATACAATTAAAAAAAGGTTAAGAGAAATAAACATTCTAAAATTTCTCGTACTATAATTTTAATAAACAAGAGTAACAAAACTTCAATAAAATATATCTAAAAATTATATTCAATATTATTAAGATTGAATTTTGAAAGATCTTGAAGGATAATATGTTCATCATAAGTTTTGCTAGATATACGACTTTACCAAGGTAACTAAGAAAAATAACCGATCTCACAGTAATAATAGACATTTCCGATGAAAATTTTCTTTATCTACAACAAAAACCAATAAAATTCTTTGAAAAACCTGAAAACCATGTAAACTCGAAAGAATATTCCGTAAAATATTGTATTTTTGTTAATTGTACAATAATTTAAGGGCCGTAGTTTTTGGAGTAATTCAATAAGTTCCACTGAGGTAATATTTTGGAGTAATTTAACGGCCATTTTGGAGTAACATTTTGGAGTCATACAATAACTTAACGGCCATTCTACAAAAATAGTTTAGGTCTAGTCACATCAAATCATCATCTAAATTAAAATTATATTTTAAGAGTTTAACTGTTACCATTTTTAAATTATAACTTTTAAATTGTTATCCATTATTTATTTATTTTTGACAAAACAATTGTTGTCGATTAGATTATCGGTAATATAGGTATTACATTCTAAGGATTAAAACTCTCAATTCTATTCATAAATTTCCTAAAAAACTCATATTTCTTTAAAGCACAAGGACAAAAAAAAAACATTTTTGAAGTTTCACGGCATTATTCAAAAGTTATTTTAAGTAGTTTATTGCCTAAGAACAACAAACTTATTTTTCTTCTGACTTGCTGCTATTTAAAATAGTATTAAATTTTTAGTACGGCCTTTGTACTGAAATTCTCTCATTTTATACTCACGAGAATTATTTATGACGAGGTGACTTTGAGTTAGTTTTATTTCAATGCTCGTAAATATCAAGGAAAACCAGTCAATCTCATTAAATATCATTGCTATTATTATTTCAATTATATCATGTTTCCTTAAGTTGAAATTATTATGATTATAATTTAATATTTGTTATGTATTCATTCTTTTTCTGTAAAAAAACTGTTGGTAAGATGAAAACACCACTATAATTAATTTAAAAGTAGCTTGTAAATTAAAATATATTTTTTCTTTCGTTATTCAGAGTCCAAAAAAATCAGACAGTAATTTAAGTAATTTATTAGCTATATTTTGAAACTCGTATATGTTCATATTATTAGATAGTGTGGACATCCATCTCAAAATCAATTGGTGATAAGAAGAGTAGTCCACTTACCTTTTAAACACTAAGAGATATCTCCACCTTATCAATGTGGGATTCTCTACACATATTAGGATCCTACATAAAAAACAATGGAAATTTTATAACAATATATAAAAAATGTAGATTATTTCATTCGTCACCAACACATCATCTAAAATTAGAGGAGAAGAAATTCAATCCATTTTTAATGGTTAAATTGTATTGAAGTCTCCAAGTTATAAATGTTGGAATGATATTTTCCTAATTAAAAAAAATCTATAATTATACTCAAGGCAAGGATTTATATGATTATACTATTCAGACTATGTTTTACAATGGATATTTATTAATTAATTTGATAGATGTGGTGTTGAATTAATGGTTAGTAACGTGTTAGTTTTATTGTTTGGTGGTAACTTAATTGAACACCGCAATCATGGGTTCGATCCTGAAAATCACTATTTGAAATCGGAGTTTTTCTCCCCTATACGTGGGCACTATTGATCCATCCCTAAATTATGGCATTTGTAGAATTTGTATTTAGTCGAAATCCAATTCAACATCATAACCACGAGTTTGATCATGAGAATCGATATTTTACTCTTATTTATTTAAGAGCAGTCTTAGCCTTTTTATAACATTTGTATTCCTTCTCCCAACTTATACTAGGAAAAAAAAAAAAAAAAACTATGTTCATATCATGTTGGCAATTATATATTAAATTCACGTGGTAAAATTTTTCCTTCCCCGCAAACATGTTTTTCTATAGCTAACATAACAATTGTAAGTGAAAAATGGAATGATCAACATTATAAATAATAATTATTGGTATCTAAAATTAATGACCATTCTTGATTTTCAATACACATTATTATTATAATTATTCGATTCGGTGTCGACATATTGATGTGTGTATACTATACTACTTTAGCGTAATCAATTCCTCAACCAAATTTTCCATGCAACAATAACTAGAATTGATTTTGTCCACAAATCTGCCTTCGAAGAAATACCAATAATTACTGTCACAAAGGAAAAAAAATTGAAGTAATTAATATTATTTAGATAATAAAATAATAAGTCATCTCTTTTAATGGGTGGTTTAAATTAAAGTCTTCGGCTAGTGAAACGACGTCGTGGGGCCTAGTAGTTAATTGAAAATTCGTATATTGTATTTGTGATCACCAATACACATACACATCAATTTTCATCTTTAATTATATGTCAAATGAAAATGAATGCACAAGACTACTTGTACTTCTACTTGTATGTGATTATTGTATATCAGTCTTTAGTCAATTATTTATTGGTTTTCTTGTGGAAGGATTTGTTTTTATTTAATATTTCGTTCTCATGGGTCCTTAAACTTTATATTATTCTTAGTGTTTTTTTGGGATTTTACATGTGTAACAAAAAAAAATCTATAAATAATATTTAAAAAATAACATAAATATTTATGTAGGGAAAAAAATGAGGCAGTTTCTGCAAAATGACCAAAATATTCACGTTTCAATAAACTTTCAGTTGATAGCATTCAAATCATTTTTCAATTGATAAAATTCAATCAATTTGCTGATAACATTCAACCAGTTCAATCTATACTGGATGTGGAAAGCGTAAAATTGAAAAATGATTAAATTAAAAAAAAACAAACATAAATTTATTGCACATGTAATATTTTATAAAAAAAATATTATAATTAAAATGCAATTCCCAAAAGTTGCTATTGACGGTAAATTCTCTTCTTCTTTTTTAATTCAATAATAATTAAAGAAAATATATTTGAACTTATGATCTCTTAATTCTTAAATGCACTTGTATTAACTAATTGTTAATACTTTAACTGTATATAAAATCATTTTAATTATCAGTTCGAACACGTTTCAATTAAAATGTGATGTTGTTTCTCAAACAAAAAACATATTAAAAAAAAAATGTGATGTTTATCAACTCTTCACCTCTACCTTGGTTGAACTAAAAAAAATATTTCAATTGTAAAATTTTATAGAATTTTATGTGTATGTTTGTTTCTTTCTCTTATTTGAGCAAGAACTAAGAAAAAATATTTTAATATTTATGTTATTGTTTATCATTTTATTTTTTTCAAATTCAATATTTAGACTAGAGTGTCTCATTCCATTTTTACATTTTAGTCACTAGGTTACAAGTTCTATGATTTTGTTGATATATATTTTTGTTTATTTAATTTTATCAATAAAGTCAACGAGAATAATAATTTAGTCCCATTAATTAATATTTATAAATAAAAAAGTCATAAATTTGAATATTCCTTCCAATTATGTTTAATTAATTAAAAAATCCTTTATCAACTAAAATAAATATTGATAAATTCAAGAGGTCATGCATTTAAATTTACACCCCAATAACTTTAATAAAAACAACTTCTATCAACTGAAATAAATATTAATAAATGTATTTTAAAATTTTGATTATTATTTGTTTTGGCTTCCACTGCGCATCATAATCTATATGGTGACATGATAGTTTCATTTTTTGATAGAATTCTAGACCATGATTACGAGTTCAATTTTGAAAATCGGTATTTGACTCTCATTTATTTGCGAGTAAGGAATACCCTCTTCGTTGAGATCATCACGATCTATAAACCAAAAGACAAAACTATCATGAATTAGTACACTTTTCTTTTCATAATGCAGTATTATGATACAATTATTGGACAATTTTACTTCTGATAACAACTTGACTTTTTCATTAAAGTGTTTTCTTTTCAGGTTAAAGAGAAACTAATCTGTTACTAATTAGGAACATCATCATTACTAAGCTAAGCATGCCTCTAAAGGGGAACCCAAAGTCAAACTTTTATTACAAACTAATTGTAAAGCAATTTCATTAGCTAGAGATCCATAAAAAAGCAAGCAATAAACATTTTATATTAATTTTATGTTGAATATATTGACATACCCTTTTTGAATTTTACCTTTCACTTTAGCAATATAAAAATGGAATTAGTTATACTTTCATTTTTTTGAAAGAGAATTAGTTACACTTATCCATTATAATTATGTTACATTGATATATTGACATATCCTTTAGGGATGTATGAATGCCACGTCACTTTATCTTTATCTAGTTTGAATTTTTATTAAAACTCATATTTTTCGATACACCAGCTCTTATAATGGATAAGTAACTTTTTGGAAAATAATTCAACTTATACTATTGAGGAATTGTATCGATTAAAAATCTTAATAATTGTATAATTAAACCTTAAAATTGAATGAATTAATCAATTTAAATTCTATATGTTAGTACTAGTAGATTCCATTAAAACAACTCAAAATCACATGAGTATGAGCATTTTCTCCTAAAAGTATCCCAAAATAACAAAACAACCGAACATAATTATTCTTAAAAAAGGAAATAAAAAGATGTCAAAATAAACTAACATGAAATTGATAATAGTTAGTAAATTTTAGTATCCTATTTTAATTTTAATGTTTTTAAAAAACTATTTTAGATATAACGAAATATTTCTACATTAATTGTTTTCAATCAATTTCCTTTCATTGTTACGAGTTTGAATTCTCACTCATAATTAACGGTTGTTAATTGTGATTTACACATCATTGTATTAACCCACATGGAAAGTTTAGAGGAACTTGGGTTAATTGTGAGGTTAGATTAACTAACTATTTGTGAGGTGTGTATTATTGTATTAGTATATAAAGTACCCTGAAGGTTCTTCTACATTTGAGAGTGAGAAATCCTAACTACCAAATTTGAGAGTTCTTGATTTCATCAATAACAATTATGAGTGAGAATGATCAAGATTGATCATCTCACATTCTAAACAGTGGTGTAGGCAAGTTCAACCCACTTTATATCGGTGTATTATCTTTTCTCCATATTCTTCTTTATTTCTCTTTGATTTTCATTATTTTGCAATCTGATTTGAGAAGATAAATCTGAAATTGGAGTTAAGTTTCAACGGTTGTTAAATTAAAGAAGAAAAAAAATACTATCCATTTTTTTTAGAGAAGAACTAGTATCATGGTAATTCATGCATTTGTTTTTAGTTTCTAATATCATGGTAATTCATGCATTTAAAGGTATTAAGATAATCCCATGCATATTCATTTAGTATTATACACATGTGAATGTTGCTATACATTAACGATTTTAAAATAAAATTTTCGCGCATAGTCTAAATTGATTAATACAGTTATGACTTTGAGGTTTTAGGGTAATACGACCTACCAAATTTAAGGATATAAATGAAGAATATATTTTTAAACAAATTATATAAAGACTACATTTGTAACCTAGGTTTAAAATGTTTAAAATTTATAGCTAGATTTCAAAAACCATTGAACAGAATACTTCATTTAATAACTATTTGATTTGCCTTTTTTGTTTTTGTTTTTGGTTTTTTGAAAAATTAAGTGTACAACTATACTATTTTAGCCTATAACTTTTCATACCATTATACTTACATTAATAAAAATCAAACCAAGATTTAAAAATAAATATATTCCAAAAAAATTTATTTTGATTTTTAAAATTTAGTTAAGATTCAAATATCTTCCCCTACTTTGATATCTATATTTTGTTTATAAGAACCAAACAAAAAATTAGAAACAAAAAAAAAGGTTAAAAGTAAAAAATTAAAAAAAAAAAAAAAGTTAAAAGTAAAAATTAAAAAGAAAAAGACAACTCAATAACCCAATCCAATCTAACTTATTGGATTGAATTGAGTTATTCTAATATAGATGGGACGAATTGGTCCAAAAAATCACTTTAAACCAACTCAATCAAACTATTATACACTTCCAAAAGTATTTGTACTTTTTTTTTATATATATATTCATGAGTACTTATGCCAACTTACACATATCTCGATTATTTTTATGGATTTTTATAATATACGAATGTCAAGAAAATTCATAAAAAAATGGGAAAAATTAGATAAACAATCCTCCTACATCGAACTCATAACTTCATAAGATGTTCAAAAGTCTTCTTTGACTATATTAATCCAACCTATAGTGGACTTTTTTTTTCCTTTTTTTTTTTTTTATAATATATAAACAACCTATAATAGTTTAACTATCTATACATTACTATTATATATTATATATATAGACTAGTGTGCGTATATATATATATATCGGAATAATTTTGTACATAATGCAACTAAACATATCCAACCACGTGCCATATTTTCATAACTGTAACATTGTGATTGTGAAATGATGTTTACATCATGGGATTGTTCAATAAAAACGCAACCATACCCAACAAAAATATAACAAAAAGTATAACCATACTTAATAGGAACATAACTAAAGTGATTATCTTAAAAAAAAAAAAAAAAAAAAAAAACAAAAAATCAAACAATATAAAACTTTCACGGTATCTAAGCAGCCTATAATACAATATTAAACAACTTACATGAATATCAATCACAATATATCAATATCAAAACAAAGGACAAGTTACAACATGAGATTTATAACCCAAGTCTGAATATAAAATATAAAATGTAAAATAATATATATTAATTAACGAGGTAGATTTTTTTAAAAAAAAGTGGCATACGATCTAGGATTGAAAGTATTCAAATGTTTGTACATCTATTAAAATATGTATAATTTGTGGACATGGCGGGGTTGGAAAATGGTTTTTTCGTCTCCATTTTCGCCACCAAAATCATTCCCCATTCCTGCCAAATTCACTATTTTTTTGTGGGTATGGGGATGGGGATTCACCGAGGAATTGGCAGGGATTGAGTTTTCCGCAATGAAAAATCGACTGTTTTATTTTTATTTTTTTCTTTTTCTAACCTTAATTTGTCTAAGTACTTTTTAATAATATTTTCAAATGGTTAATTTTTCATGGAAAATATAGATTAATTTAAATTATATAACTAATTATGGTAGAAAATATACATTTGAATAAATATTTCTACAAATAAAAAATTATAACTAAAGATTAAATTAGTAAAACAAAAGGGAAAAATCATTTTAAAATAAATAAAATATAAACGGGGTTGGGATAAAAAAAACGGGGATAGAGAATACCTGTTTACGTTGAGGGAATTTTTCATTCCCGCTCACTCTCTCATTCACCATTTAAATGGAGATTCACCGCCCTGAGTAGGTCTTCGGCTCTACGGAGAAAATGTACATTTCTAATAACAATGTGAATTTTACAATTTAAACAATGAATCTGATTTTCAGAAGCCCACTATTCGATTTGGGCCTGGAGCCCAAACTTGGAAGCCCGGTAGAATGGAATCCCATTGTTGTCCCCAAGAGATTGTTTCCAGAACGCAAACTCGTTCAGAATTCCAAGCAATCACAGAAGCTCCAATTCTCTGAAAAACAAGCTTCAGTCTCAAGCTTCAAGCTTCTTTCTCGTCTGCATCTCTAGGTTTTGCATGGACGCTGTAGCTGAATCAATGGCGGATGATCCGAAGATACAAGATGATCTCAATTCCACGTTTCTCGATCTCACAAGCTTTCAGCTCCACGACCTAAGCTCTATCGAGTTGCCTTCGAGTTTAACGGAATTGGACCTGACGGCAAATCGGCTTTCGACTTTGGACCCTCGGATTGGAGAGCTCTCGAACCTGAAGAAGCTCTCTCTTCGTCAGAATCTCATCAACGATGCTGCCGCTGAATCGATATCTCGCTGGAACTCCCTGTCAGGTCTTGAGGTATTCAATTGTTCCTCTTCGTCGCGTTTACTTTTAGAAAAATGTTTCAGAATTGACCTAATCTTGCTTCGCATTACAATTTTATTGAGCTCTTTTCGCGTAGTTTATTTTGGTGTCTTAATAGACGCAGAGTATTTTTCGTTTCTGTATACAATCGAGTGAGAAACTGCTCATACGAAGGATTCAGGGAGCTTTTTTGATAAAGTTTTGATGAGGAGTTATTTTGAGTAGTTAAAAATTGAGAGTTGTAATTAAAAACTCGTTTGGATGTGGTCTTTTTGTAGAGGAGTTAGAGTAAAAAATTTGTTTGGATGTAGATTTAAAATGAGTAGTTATTTTGAGTAGTTAAAAAAGAATGATTAAAAATGAGTGTTCTAAGTGAGCTATTTTGAATGGTTAGAAATCATTGAGTAGTTATAAATGAATGGTTAGAAATGAGAAGTTATTTTAATAGTAAAAATGAGGAGTTATTGTGAGGAGTTACATAAACTCGTTTGGATGTAGGTTTTCAAAGAGGAGTTAATAAATCCTCAATCTCAATCCTCCTTAAATATGGCAAACTGGCAAACAAACACCCCCCTAGGGGTTTTGAGTAATGAAACGATTAAAATAATTCAATAACAGAACACACATGGCATACAGTGTGAGTTTTAAAGCCATATCTATATGTTTATGTCGCTCGGTGATTGTTTTTGCTGATTATGAAAATGTAGCTTGATGATATTTGAAGTGAAACAGCTTCAGGATAATGTAAGACCTTGCTAAATCTATCATCATTTTGTTTTATAGGAGCTTGTTCTTAGAGACAATCAAATGACGAAAATACCTGATGCGAGCATATTCCAGAAGCTTTTGGTATTTGATGTTTCTTACAATGAAATCACTTCGTCAAATGGCTTGGCTAAGGTATCCAGTTTACTGAAGGAGCTTTATGTATCTAAGAATGAAGTTGCTAAAATGGAAGAGCTAGATCACTTTCACCAGTTGCAGATTCTTGAGCTTGGTTCCAATAGACTGCGGGTTTGCTCTCTATATCTTTTCTTTAAAATCTCAGTGGCATCGATTAGTCTACAATGTAAATTTATGTATGGTTTCTATAAAGAGTTGTCATTACTTCAAGTGGTTGCAGGTTTGTTATGAAGTGAATATATGATCATCCGTATTTGATTAATCTCATATACTATTCTTTCTATGCAATTAAAGGCGTATTGCAAATGGTGAAACAAAAACGGTTTAAAATAATAGTCAGACTGTCTCTCCCGAAAAAGTAAATGATTAAGAATTTTGTTTCTTTCTCCACTGCAGTTTTTTTTTTCCCTCAAAACTTTGGATGATAGTATATTGATTGAAGATCCAATCCCATTTTAGGTGATGGAGAATTTGCAAAACTTAACCAATCTACAAGAGCTATGGCTAGGGCGCAACCGGATCAAGGCAGTAAACCTTTGTGGACTAAAATGCCTCAAGAAAATTAGTTTGCAGAGCAATCGGTTGACTTCGATGACGGGGTTTGAGGTATGATACCTGAGTATGACAAATATTTGTTGCTACCGTTGCAAGATAAACATCCTGCTGCATGTCAAATTTGTTCTTTGCCCCAACTTTCTAGGATTGTGTTGCTTTGGAAGAACTATATCTGAGCCATAATGGAATTTCAAAAATTGAAGGCATTTCAACCTTAGTCAATCTTCGTATATTGGACGTTTCGACAAACAAGCTCACAAGTGTGAGTGACATTCAAAATCTGACATGGTATTACAAATTCCCTAGCTCCGTCTTATGCACCTTGCTTATCTTTTCTAGAGTCATAATTTGGTTATTTTATTTAATCTATGTTCGCAGCTTAGAAGATTTATGGCTTAATGACAACCAAATAGAATCACTTGAAAGCATTGCTGAGGATGTTGCTGGTTCAAGAGAGAAACTGACAACCATCTATCTTGAGAACAATCCATGTGTAAGTTTCCAAACTGAATACTGAATACTGAATACGTTCATGTCTAGAATTTTCCCCCCTTCAATTTGGTTAGCCAATATGACCGGCTGTAACTTCTGAGGGAAGAGTATAGTTCTCTTTTCATAACAATTTGTTTGTGTAAGTTTATTCTTGTTAAAGACACTTTTGAAAATCTTAGTTACCTTTACTAATATAGTAATTCTCAATAAGTTTTAAGTTACAATATTACTAGGTCGTAACAGGAAATAGACTAATGAGAACCATTAATGGAGCAAAATCAGTATTTTAGAATTTTCATTTTAGATAGTTTTTTAGCCATACATATGGAAATGGCATTTTTGAAATCCATGACAACAACCTACCTTGGAAATAATTGTCTAGGGATTTCTTGACATCCAAATGTTGTTGTTATAGGATCATACAGTATGTCCCGTGAAAATAATTGAGTTGTGCATTCACGAATATAGATATA
>JBBMKA010000020.1:13440109-13454484 GCA_037833695.1 Sechiopsis laciniata | reverse complement strand
GAATTTCTTTTGAATATAATGCAAAAAAATTAATGAAATAGAAAAAAAAAAATCATACTATACCATCTGAGTCATATTGAATCCGGAGAATGAACAGTGAGTTTTTTATGAGATGAAATAAAGGGAATTCAAGAAGAAAAACAAATAAAAAAAGGTTTGAATGATTACTACGGATAACAACTACTGTGAAGTCGAAGGATTGAATGTCTAAAATGGGAAAAAAATACTGTATGGTAGGATAAAGTGGTCGACAAAAAAAAGAATAGGTTGTCGGAATGTATGGAGGCTGAAGCTTTCTGCCTTGAGAATAGAGAAAAAGATTGGAGTAGTGTAAAATCGAAAAAGGCAACTCACACGAAAATAGAATAGGAATAAAATATGTGAGAGAATTAGACAAATAATTTGACAAAAGATGTGAGAGAATTTGACAATTAATTTGATGGAATAGGAAATAAAGAGGTGAGAGAAATGGAAGAATCAATTAAAAATCCAACCAATTAATTTGACAATTACTATGGTATGTATGAAGAAGACATTTTTGAATTTAACATTTATTACTTATGAAAAGTATAAATATGACATTTCGAATAATAAATGAAATTAATTAATGTATTAAAGGGCCAAATGGAGTTTAGAAAAAAAGATTAATTTAAAATTTAAATACAAAAATTTAAAATATAAAAAAAAAGTTAGACATCTATATTTACAAATATTTTTTTGAAAATGGTCTATTAGTACTATTTCTCTTTAATCTTTACCCCCACAAATGACTGAACTGAAACAAATTATATAAATATCTTTAAAAAAACAAATTGTACTAATTTTTTTTTTTTAAACTTTGCTCAATTGTGCAGTTGATCAGTTATGAGAACTGATGGCCGCAGGTAGAACAAAATTGTAAAAGAAATAGAAATCCAAATAAAATAAGTATTAACTCAAATCATTTAAAATAAAGGTCCAATTTAATAAATTTATATTCCATTCAATAACAATATATATTATTTCGACTTTGCTCTCATTTAAAGTTTTACAAAATTATCATTGGAATGGATAAATCCTTAAATTATAAAAAATTAAAAAAAAATTAAATTAAATTAAATTAAAAATTTTTTTAAAAAAATCTTATTTAAAGTAAAACAAATTTATCATAATTACAATCGACACCTGTCTAATGATTAAATATTGAAAAAGACATCAACGTCAATTTTCCGTTACCATTCGAATTAAATTATACCTAACTAATTTTGCAACGTTTATAAAATACTTTTGAAACACATAACAAAATTGAAGGATTTAATTATATATAATTTAGCCATAAATTAATATCATGAATGCACGTACCTTTCTCTCAACGGTCCTCATTAATATTGCTCCTGTCAATCACAGGATTCATTTTCTCCTTTTTCTTGACTTTGACATTGAAAAATACACATTTTTGTGCTCATGTATTATATAGTTAATTCTTGGTTCCAACTCATAGATCATTATGTTCGAATGCTACTAGAATTATGGGAAAAAAAATTCGAAGAAAGTTAGCTTTTTCTGGAAGTAATTTCTCCTCCATTTTTTCTTTGGTAGAACCTACACTTAAGTCGGTGATACCAACGTCAATTTATCTTTTAATGACTATAAAACAGAAAAATTTAAGATCTAGGAAAGAATAGTTTGTGCGTCTTTTTTTATTTAGAGTATCGCTATTTCATGTCTAATAAGACGGTGAATCGAAATTTTGGTTATTTTAATAAATTTGACATGTCTGTTGGTTCGTTCTTCCAAGTGGTCACACCCCAGCTTGTAATGTCGGATCAATATGTTGTCCCGTAAGTCGGGAGATTTGGATGTATTGGTTGTTATTGTTTATTAATATATTTTTTTAATTTTTAAGAGAGATGTATAGTTAAATTCCTCTTTCTTTGACCTTTTAATTATGAATTTATCAAGAAAATAAATCACTTTTTAGTCACTATATTAAATTATGGGACGTTCAAATTTCATCGTAGTAGACAAAATGTCAATAAATATAGCTATCAAAAGATGATCAAAGCAAAAAAAGAAAGGACTTTCAAAAAAGCAATAATATTTGAAAGAATAGATTCAAACATCTTAATTATTAAGTTACATATCATATCTAGTTGAGTTTAACTTTTGTTAAAAAGTCTATTTTAGTTTATTTCAAATTAATAAAATTACATAAAACATTTTGGTTTTGAAGCTTTCTCCTCAATTTGCTTTTCTATAGTTAAATAATAATAATAAATAAATAGAAGGTAATATTTTGCACCTATGATTGGGCGAACATTTATGTGCTAATTTATAATGTTTTTTAATTGAAGAATTGAAATGAAAAAAAATTCAAAATCATTATACATATCAATTTGTATTTTAGTTAAACACTTCGATCATGAGTTCGATTCTGAAAATTGAAGTATTTAACTTTTATTCATTCGATAATTATAATATTCTCTATGTACGATTTGTAGCTCCTTTCACTCGATTGATACTAAAAAAAATAATTATATTATTAACTAAATCCATTTCAAAATATATTGTAATTAAACTTAATGCAATTCATCAATTTTCCATTTAATTGATTAGGTTAATTATGACAAAAGGATGACCTGTTTTCAACTCATGGTTGGAGAATGTTTGAAAGGTATTGTTATTAAAAATAATGTCGAATGTATGTGAGGAAAGATTGGTCGGTAATAGTGGTGATTATAATTTCTGAAAATAATTGATGTTAAATTAATTATACATATGCATGATTTATAGCCCACAAAGGTTTTTTAAATCCCAAAACAAGAAATACAAAAATGTTTAGAAAATATATTTTATTTTCCCAAGTTAGCTAAATTTGCAAAATCGTTTCAAAAGATAAAAAGAGTGAAAATATTGTATAATCCTTTTTTAGATGGCACAAATTAACAAGTAATAAAAATTTGAATTTTTAGCTTAGTGTTTCTTGTTTGTTATAAAAGTAAAAATGTATTTTATGAGATTGAATTCTTTTTTTAATTATTATTTTTAAAAAAAAGTTTATCGTGCAACTTATTTTTTCATCGAAGAAAATTGTAACTTGAATGAGTAAGTTTATTTATCTGCCCTTTAAAAAATAGCATTTATAGACAAAAATGATAATCAAAACATGTCTTTAATATAATTTTAAATATTTTTTGAGAGAGAGAAAGAAGGGGAGGCAAAACCCAAATTGATGGAGACAGGCCAACAGCTATGTGAAGACAAGAAAACTCAAATGAATGCATAATTAGTTTGGGCAATGTTTTGATAGAAATGGGTGATGATTTATTACATAATTACCCCTACTCATGCATGAATGTAGGACTTTCATGAGGGTCTTTTCTGGCATTAAAGTTAATTAATTAACTAATCAAAGAAATGTGTATTGATGCTTCTAAAAAAGCATTTAACTAATTTGAATAAGACATACTCATCAGGACAAATGAATACTTATCAAACTTGAGACAAAAAGTTTAAGTTTCGTAAATATTTAATTAATACTTAACATGACACAAGCATATTTTTTAACTACTCTTAATTTTGTAGAAATTCATACTTCTGAGACATAAAATTATTGATTAAAATGGATCTTAAAGTTGGCAAATTCAAAAACGGCAGTCTCCAGACCTAGAAATCATTAAGGTGGAGATTAAAAATTAAATCAAGCAAAAATTAAAATTTAAATTATGGCCCGTTGTTCTGGTGTCCCATAGGGGATTTATGAGATGATTTGATAGTTCTCAAATAGAGCATAATTTGGATTATTAACTTAAGCATTTCTTAGGATTTATAGGATATTTGAATAAGATAAAAGCTAAAATATGAACAGAAAAAAGATAGAATTCATATGCATCCACACATAATCATTAAGAAAGATATCATTACACTTCCTGAGTAAAAGAGAGCAATAAACACACGAATTAATATGTTTTTCCAAGCAAGACTGATTGGGACACGACCGCATTGGCAAAGCAATTAACGCAACAGGAACCCGCAGCAAACGTGAAACGTTAAGGAATTATCGCATTTGAAGAATCGAGTCACCGTAGAAAGCTCGGGAAATCAATCAACGAAGATCCGAGCGAATTAGAGGAAAGTCTATAACATTTTAAGCTTGCCGACCAAGGAATTCAACCTTATTTAAGGAACAACAGAAACCCTAGAGAGGGGTCGGTTGGCCGAGAGTCGAATCGTTCCAGAGTCATTCTACTGTACGTAGAAGACAACCGGGTGGTGTTTATGGTATCTGATGACAAGGAGTCCGCACATCTGCAGCAACCGAACCATTTCTTATATATTGATATTTCATTGTAATTAGAAGTAGATTATAACATTGTAGTTGAACCATTTTCGTAATGTTATTTCATGTTTTATTCTTTGCATTTTCTTTAATTATGTTACACTAGGTTAGAAGGCATCATGTGGGAATTGTGTAGAATGCATGTTAGGAATGCGGGTAAGTTTGTCTTACAATATTGTTTAATTATTAAGTATGCGTCAATTAGCTACCCACGTATGCTAAGCATTAATGAACTCGAGAGAAAGAGTTAATGGAATGTCACAGCAGGTTACGTTAGGTTCGTGCGAGGTCTCTTGCATTGTTTAAAGAGTTAGGGATAACCTTACTAATGCATTCGAAGCCCAAAGTCTAGTATGAGAATCGCATCGGAAGCTGAGTTTATCATAAATCAATGAATCCAGAAGTAATCATTAGAGAGTATGAAAGCATGACATATATCTTACCATCACCTCATGCTTAGCATCATTCATCATTTTTCACCTAAGCCTATTTAAGTTTTGCATATTAGGATTTTAAATCAAAAATACCAACCACCCATTATTTTCATATATTTTGCGACTCTTAAGTTGGTAAGATTAATTCTAGACATCAATCTCTGTGGAGAATCCTTATAACTTATTGCATCTTGACTGCGTATACTTGCGTAGAATGTGATTCACAAGCGTAGGATATTAGCAATAGTATCTTAGACTCAGAATTTATCATTAAATTATTTATACCGCACAACCGATTTACAATCGTGATTGTTATTCCATAGGGAACCTGTATGTTATCCCATAGGAAACTTTATAATTTGATAGCACGAGCTGATATTCGGGAAGCACGTGATTTGAATACGATCGTCTGATAGGGAGTTAGTTATCAAGTGCAATACGAGTGGAGATATACCACCCGTAGTAGTGTTTGGAGACCTAAGGACTGTCCGGTTAGTTTTACCTCATTCAGAGTGCGTCTAACTCTAACCCAAATGCATTACTATAGTTTTTAGAAGTGCGTGGGTGATATCCCAATGTGGGTGTTATAGCCCGTATTTTTTATACGACCCTCTAGGTATGATTTTCTAACTGTTCCCTTGATCCATTAGAATTTAATTACATTTTTATCCTTAGAGGCAATTTGGTAAAATTACCCCTAGGGCTTTTTTTTTTTTTTGTGATTTCAAGAATCTGGGGCCAGCTTTGTAATTAAAAAAGAAAGGGTTTGTTTGACTTAAGAGCTTCATTTGTTATTTTGTACAACCATTCCAATTATATCAATCAGCAAAGACCATAGAGAGAATTTCGACTCCCCTCCTTGCCACACTGCACCGTACAGTGCCTCAGCCGCGCCTACGCGTCCGTGTTTCACAGCCACCGTTGTGCACCCCATGCAGTCAGCCACGTGCCACTGTTGTGACCACATGTGCCATCGCCTTGATCAACATGCCAAATTTCGACCTTAGGGTATTAGGCAATTTATGTTCCTTAAGTTTCATGTTGGTTAGGTACCTTGGATTTATGCCTTATTTAGTATCTCTTGATATGTTGTGCGTGTTAGGTTGTTAACGTACTTGTCTACATCTCGATAAGTACTTATTTTATATTAGTTGTTAGGTAAAGACCTATTACCCCGAGTTGTGTAGATTGTATGTAGGCATTCACATTGACTGTATCTGATGCATGTGTGCTTTACTGTTTTAAGCATGTCTAGATAGCATGTTTTGTTGTTGTGATAATCTGACTATTTGAGTGCTATCATGTGTTTCAGTCCTGTTCTATCTATGTTGTAGTATCTTGACTGTTGAGCATGTTTATGTGATCTACTTAGGACTGAGCACGTAGTATTCGTAGCTTACAGTTAGGTTGTCGTCTTCTATTGGCAAGTGAAATGATGTGATGTAACATGTCGCCCTTTCAGATTTGGAGGATGTAAGGTTTCATGTCACGTTTAAATGCAGAGGATTCAAGGTAACATACTACTCTTAGTGAAGCCTAGTTTGTGTCATGTATAGAGCGGGACCTTGATGATAGTGTAAGCATGCTATGAGAGGGTTTTTAGCTTCAGGTTATGAGTGTGAATAGACTAACACAGTTGGTGTCGAGGGCTTCTCGTAAACTGTGAATCAGTGGACACCATCTTTATTTGTGGGCGTGTGGACCTGTTCTAGTGTAGTGTGTGTAGGCCTACACCTATCGGTATTCAGCAGCATGCGAGGTATGCATACATGCACTAGATGCTAGGAGGAAGGCTCTCTCGGCCTACTATCAACAGTACACCATTCCAAGTTTTTTTAGAGCCATTCACTTGAGGCATCCACTAAGTATTCAGATTAATAGAGCGTCACTGATCGTTAGGATGAGATGTTAGGTTGCTTTCGTGAAGGAGTTATGTTGATAACTCATGGATTGTTTGGTTGGATTACATGTTGTGCTAGGTAGGGGTGTTCAAGGTTCAGTTTGACCGATTTTTGGCCAAACCTTAGACTGAACCAAAGATTTTAGTTATGTAGAATCATGAACCGAAAAATAATCGAAGGTTTGGTTTTGAGTTTAAAATCGAACTAAGCTCCATTCAGTTTAGCTCGAATCGGTTCAATTTTGACCAATTGAAGTACAAAAAAGAACTCCAAGCCACCGTTCACAAACCCACTCTTTAATCAGAAAAAAATAATAATAATAAATAAAAATCCTTACACGTAACATGCCAAAAAAATAACAAAGTTTCAATTCAAAGACTCCACTCCAATCCTCTTAATAGTCTTGGTCAACATATTTGGTTCCTTTCCCAAGCGCAAAGAAAGAAAACCCGCACGCAACAACATTGAAAGACAGTGAGGGTAATTATCCCAACGGCATCAAGCGGAGTTCAAAATGTGGTTACAGTGAGGGGTGAGGAAGATGAGAAAGATGATGATAAAGATCAAGATGATTTGAAAGTAGAGTGAATGTTGGAGAAATGGAGTGACTATTGGTGGCCTAGGGTTAAATTAATTTAGGTTTAAAAGAAATGGAGGTGTTTGGAAAAAAAAAAAAAAAACTTTGAGAAAAGCTGTAGACAGTGGAAAATTCGAAGAGTTATCTTAGCATTGGGGTTAAAATTAATTTAGATTTAAGGAAAGGTGAGTTATTTTATCAAAAAAAAAAAAAAAAAAGAAGAAGAAGGAAAAAAGGGAAATGCGAAAGACTTTTATAAATAATTGAACCGAAAAGAATTAAAAAAAAAAAAAAATCAAAATAACTGAACCAAACCATCCAATTCGGTTTCTGAATAGCCCTAGTGCTAGGATGCATGTTGAGTATTTTGTCCTCACCCTTAGATGAGATCTAATCTAACGGCTTATATTGCATTATTTGTACTTGAACCAGGGCTCCTAATGTTGACTATAAAAACTAATTTACATGCATGTGAGTTAAGTAAGGTCTCCTATTTTAGTTTTTGGAAAATTTGGGTCCTTACAATCTCATACCAATGGAGATAATTGTCATCACTTATATATTTATGATCTTTCTCTTGTTTAACCAATGTGAGACAATTTGTTTGCAACCCAATAGAAGCTAGGTAGTACGAAGAGGTATTTTATGTTAAAATTTCTCTTATGATAGAATCCCTTATTGATTAATCAAGATGAACATGATTTGAGTTATAATTTGTTTCATATATTCAAATTGTTGTGTTTGAAAACTAGTCTAATGTGTGTTCATTTATTAAATTTGAAAGGATGAAATTTGGATATTTATGATTTAAGTCATTTTTTTTCCCATACCGTGTCTTTATCTTGTAATAAAGACTTGTTCGATCAACTATCATGAATCGGTTAAGTAGTTTAAGAAAATTTTGAAATTTTAAAAGATGATAAATTTAATTTATGATAGATATTTACTTAGAATATAATTTTCAAGGTCCCTAGTTTCATGTGACCTCAGTGGATCTTAAAAAATATATATATTTTTGTATAAATCTCATTGGCACTTAAATATTGAGAGGTCAAGCAATAACACTCCCATTAAAAAAAATTAAACAAATTTAGAAGAAAAAAAGAAAAAGAAAAAGTCTAGTCGTTAGTAAAAAGTGTGGACCCGTCCGCTAACGGGGCCGGAGACGGGGGAAAAATTCCCTGTGGGCTAATCGGAGCCGGGGACGGGGAATGTATTTCCCGTCCCCGATTCCCCAATCCCCGCTCCGTTTACTTTTTTTTTTATATTTTTTTTTAGACTTTACCCTTTAATTTTCAAATAAAAATATATTTGTTAATGAAATTATCTATTCATATAAATATTTTTCTTTAATAATTAACATTATAGTTGAAATTTATAGATATTTTCTAAGAAAATCTAATTATTTAAAAGTATTGTCCAAAATTTTTTTTTTAAAATGTAAAAAAAAAAAAAAAATCCCCACGGGGAATCCCATCCCGCCAGTGCCCCGCCGGAGAATCCCCGCCCCGATCTCCGAAAAAAAAAACGGGAATTTTCCAGGAACGAGAATTAAATTAGATGGCGGGGATGAGGAAGCCATTCCCCGGCCCCGCCCCGCCCCGTGAACATCTCTAGTCGTTACTCATCTAGAATGGACAGTGTCTTACGGTGTCTTAGATCCTTCTTCATTCTTTGTTCCTCCATAAAATTCATTTTATGATTTCTGTTTGAAGGGTTTTATTTTATTTTTATTTTTTTGAATTCAACAACAATTATTTAGGAGGAGATTCAAACGTGTTAGGTTGTATATGATATTATTAAAACTCTTTAATTATGTTTGATGGTTGATTGTGAGTTGTATTAAAACTATATTACATTTTTTAGCCCTTCTTCCATATTGATTTCTTTCTTTCTTTTTTGAAAATCTGATTTTTTTCAATTTCAAATATAAGAAAATTAACTTATAAGGTTACGTTGATCTTTTTAAAAAATTTCTAAATTTTGATTCTTCTTGTAGTAGTCAATTTTGGTATGGGTTGTGGACTAAATTTGTTTATACTTTATTTGGACTCCTCTTTTGTTGAGAGTATATTTATATTCTTCATTTCAAGAGAAAAAACCTCCATCACATTTTAATTAAAGCTGCATTAAATTAATTATTACATACACAAGCACACACTACCCACTTTTTCTATCCATTAATTAATGGTTTGACAAAATTATGTATCTTAGTTGGAAACCAAATAATTGAATCAACTTTGGGAACATGAAAAGATGTCTATTTACTGTTCATTCCCAAGTTTTCCACTTAGCTTTTGGTTTTATTGACTATAAGAATCCAAACAAGTCTTACATAGAGGGATTTGAAAAGGACCCTCAATTAAGTTTTAATTTTAACTATTCTCCAACTTTTTTTTTCACCATGCATTTTTTGTTATCTACTTTTTTAATCCTCTTTTGTTCTTTTTGACATATTTAGCTACTTTTATTGGTATCTCAAAGTAGATCAACTCAATTATGCCTCACCAGCTGAGAATGATCCCAAATTTGTCAAGTTTTCAAAGAAAAAGTGAATGGGTTGAGTTGACTCTTTTCCATCTCTATGTGTGTTGTGCTTTGCAATCATATGCATTTGAAGTTATTTATCTTCTAGTTATTTTTTATCCCAATCCTTTTTTTCATCTCAACTTTTTCCAACTCATTCAATCGTTTCTTCCATCTCAAATTTCTTTCAAAAAATTGGTTATAGGATTTTATTTTTATTTATTTATTTATGAATGGGTGATATTTTTAGTCATTTATATTTGGACCTTGCTTCTCATAAATTTGGATAGAAAGGAACTCGAGAATCTCGAATAACACCTACAAGGATCACTATGTTCATTGGGATAATATTGTTGTCGATGCTTCAACTTTGTGTATTAACTCGAAGTTATTTAAAAATTATAATGCTTCTTTTTTCTTAAATTAATAATATTTTTTATAGTTCTATTGATGTATGCCTCTTATGCAATCTTTTTAGAAAATATTCACTTCTAAAAAATAAATATATGTAAGTATTCGTGTTAGCTTAGTTGATTTTGCTTATTCTCATGAGATAACTAAGTGCAATTAGATTTGGTTGTAAAAAAAAAAACTTCTAAAAAATTAATTGGTATATGTATATATAGCCTCTTAGTTCTCCAAAATATTCTTAACGACTAGATCAACTTAATTTGTATAAGTGTTCTAGGAATTTAATCTATTCTTTCAAATAAATTTTTCTTTTTCAAAAAAGATTTATTTTTAATCTTGTGTTTAATAGGCTTTTAATATATTCTACATTTATAAATTTAATGGAATCTATTTAAATTAAAATTAGAAAAAAAAAATGCACAAACCATCCTTGAACTATGGTATTTGTAATAATTAATCCTCTAAACTTTTAATTGAAACAATCACAGCCCTTAAATTTGATGAACGTTGTAATTAACCCATTTTCATTATATTTAAAAAAAATTTTACATATATAAGTGGGGTAAATTCGTCTTTTTATTGAGTTAATAAATAATTATTTTGAAAAAGAAAATGAAAGTTCACACGTGGCGATTCCTCTTCTTCTTCATCATCTGTGTGAATAACAACCCTACCCGAATCTCCACATCGATATGATATCGTCCACTTTGAACTTATTAATGGACATGGTTGTCATCACTTATATATCCATGATCTTCCCCTCTTCTAATCAATGTAGGATACTTTGTTTGCATCCCAACACAGACTTTCAATTCTTATCAGATTCTTATTACCCTGATTTCTCCGATCCCAATATTTATCTTCTTCAACATTATAATCCCAATGAAATCCCACTCTCTTCCTCAAATGGGTTTCAAAATTTCGCCGCCGCGGTCGCCGGTGAATACCTGCTCCACAGAAGCTTTAGTGAAAAACCCACCTTCAAATCCAGCTTAGAATCCCTTCTTATGGAGTCCCAAAACTTCCCCTGCTCAAATCAAAGTCTTTTTCCTTCCAATTCTGTCGCATCAGTAATCAATAATCTATCATTTGTTTATAATTTCATGCTGACAAGATCAATCATTAATGGATGAGCAGAATTAAGAAACTGGGTCAGTTTAATTTTATCATGGGCATGTGGGTTTCTTCCAGAATCAATTTCATCTTTTGCAATGGCGAACTCTCTTTCCATGAAATTGTTCCAAATTAATTTACATGGTATTCTCTTGCTTTTCTTTCTCAGAACTTTCCTAGCGGACTTTCTTCCATGAAAAGGATAATTAATTGATAGAACTTCATTTTTCTGTGGACTTCAAACCAAGTGTGAACATGAATTTTCATTTTTGTTTATGTAGGTTTGAAGTGAAAATGTAATATATTTTTATAGCTTTAGAAAATAATTAATTATTAACTCAATAATTTACGAGTTTACCCCTCCTACATATGTGAAAAAATCTTTACATTTAATCCAAATGGGTTAATTGCAACACTTATTAAACTTAAGAGGTGGTAATTGCTCAAATTGAAAGTTCAGTAAATTAATTATTACAAACACTATAATTTAATGGTGGTTTGTGCATTTTTCCCTTAAAATTAAATAGTTTTGTGATCTCTTAAAACATTAAACTTTTATTTTTGTCTAAAACGTACATGCATTTAACTTATTTGACACAAAGTAAATTTTTTAATGAATTATTAGACATCTTTTCTAATTCAAGAACTTATTAAACATAAAATTGTGAAAAGTTCAATGTCGAATTAAATACTTTTAAAGTTTATAAATTTAAAAATTTACAGAATCTAAAATTTAACTACAAATAAATGGCTGTTTACTTAAAAACTACATGCATGTGAATAAGTAATCTTTACGTGCCATACAGCTCTTAAAAGTAGTTTTCAAAACAAGAACAGCTAATTTGAGAATGATTTTCAAATACACTTAATTTCATTTCACACAAGAACAGACAAAAGACTCTTTCATCTTCAGTTCTTTCTGGTCCCAATGGATCTCTCATCCGATCCTTTTTCCCATCTCTCTCTTTTCTTTTTTTTTTTTTTTAATTTTAAATCTAGTTTTTTTCTCTCAATTTTAAATCTTTACACATATATATTGGAATAAAATAAATACAAATTTGCTTCCTAATAATATTTGGAATACTACCGACCCGCTCTTAGGAAGCAACATTAGAATATATAAAAGAAGTGGAGACATCATTAAGAATGTCTACAAATTAATGTCACAAACAAGTCTCAAATTTGAAATTTTGATAAGAGCATACTTTCAAAATTTAAACCTTCGATCAATTGCACTACCCCATAAAGATATTAATATAAATACTTATTAAGCGTCGTTATAAAATTAACTTTTACTTGGAATAATTTTCAAGTATGCTTAATTTAGACAAATAATATATATATGTTTGTGTGTACAAGTGTTATGTACTTTTCAAAGTTGTTTTTGGGGCACTAGCTCAAGTGGTTCTCTTTTTTCTTTGAAATGGTTGGTTAAGGACACAAATCTTTACCAAATTTGACACTAGAATAATATATATGTTTTGGGGGACAAGAGAAAGTTGGGGTGGAAAATGGAAATGTTATCCCATTTAACAGTGGGAGATTTATATCTTCAATGATTATTGTTTCAGGAAAAAAAAAATCTTAACTTTTTCCACAGTTCCTGACTAGCTTTTGCCTCTCCAGAATCAGTTGAGCAACTTTTAGGAAAGAAAAATTTCGAATTTATAAACTATTAGTTATTATGTCGTATATAATATTATTGGAGTTCTTTTTTGCTGCCTCTCTTTGATTTAATCTCAATTGAAAAAGGAAAAAAATAAAAGGAAGAAAAACTGTTCCAATTTTTTGAATTTATTTTCATGTTTTTATTTCTATACTTTGAGATTCCATGTAGTTTATTGTACATCCATCAAAATTATTAAAAAATGAAAGTGAAAATAGTTTACTTGACATACTAAATGTGTTGAATGATAAAAAGTTTATGGTTTAAGTCATTGAATTCTACCGAATAGCCAGTGGTACATTGATTTTATTGTTTGGTGGAAATTCAGTTCAACATCATGGTCACAGGTTCGATCCCAAAAATTAGTATTTGACTTTCATTTATTTGAAAGTCCTAGTCTGTGTAGGATTAGGGTTCCTCTCTCCTAATTTATACTTAAAAAAATTTAATTCTAATTATATTGTCGATTTAAAAAAAAAAAAAAACATTTATACTGGCAACAAGAAGAATTAATCGCCCAACCAAATGATAGGATATGAATTATATTGAATTCGGACCTCTCCATCTTGAGCATTCTTATTAAGTCTTTAAGTTGTCACTCAATGCAAGCATATATTTTACTACATACTCTCTTCTATTCCATATAAGACCAAATTCTCTAACTAGTTTTTTAACTGTTTATTAATATTTGCATCCATAATTATTATACGTTTTAATATTGTATTATAACTTTTTTTTTATTCAACGATATTCGGAAAAAAGATTTGAATCTTCAACCTTATGGCTCAACAAGATATCGTTAGTATTCTACTCTAATTAGTCTCCCACTCTTAACTTTAATAAGCTCAATTGCATTCACTTTATTAATATTTATTATTATTTTTAGTAGTTTTTAGAAACAAAAGTTAGTAACTATTCATGTGTATGTGTATGATTTTTTATTTTAAGAAACCTTTTCAAACTCATGGAGAAATTATAGAAATAAAAAATTCATTTTTTTTCCCAATTCTAATTTATTTAAACAAATATATATATTTAGTATATTATTCATGATTTATAAAGTACTCAATATATAAAAGTAAGCAAAACATAAAATTGTTGTCTAAAGAAAAAGTAAAACATAAAATTATTGGATGTTTAATTTTAAAAAATATTTTTAATATAATTTTTTTACATTTTAAATTTAAAATTTCAGAAAATACAAATTTCTTAACCAAATATTTATCTATTTACTTTTTAAATAAAAGAGAAAAGATAAATAGTTACTCATTACCTTTCATACGCAGTCAAAATGAATATAGTTTAATTAATATATTTGTAATGTAATTGGAACTTTTTAATCTTTATTGTATTAAAGAAAAATTTTAAACACGAAGTTAAAAATAAGAAATACAAATGAAAGCGAAATATCGCAAAAAAAAAAAAAAAT
>JBBMKA010000020.1:13375735-13425997 GCA_037833695.1 Sechiopsis laciniata | reverse complement strand
TAAAATTAATACAATAAATTAAAATTACAAAATTAAAAATTAAAATTTGCATATAAACATACATAAATATTTATCTTCAAAAAAAAAAACATACGGAAATATTTATATAAAAAAAAATACAAATTTAAAGAAATTTAAAAATATAAATATAAATAAGTTATATTGCAAAAAAAAAATAAAAAAATAAAAAATGTCTCCAATGAGAATTGAACCTGGTCAATGTTTAAGAGTAGAAATAGGGAGGGCTTCAACACCAACAAGGCAAAATTCCATTTACTTTAAATTTATGCGTGTCATTTTAAATAGATTTAATCAAACTTCAGGTTAAAAAAAAAAGAAACGGAACCAAAAAAACTACTTTTGGGAGTTTCTCTTTTTTTCACCTAATTTAAAAAACGTTTTTTTTAAAAATTAAGAACAAAAAACGAGAACAGTTACCAAACATGCATGTTTCTCAAAAAATAAGAAACATAAACGAAAAACAGGAAACGAGAACATTATCAAACGAGCCCTAAAAATCCTAACTCAACTAATTTTGATTATGAGTTTGGATTCTCATTTTCTAACTATTGCTGAACTAAAATTAAATTTGATTGTTAAAAATTTTATACTGGAAGGTACTGGAAGTTAATAAGAACAAAAAATGATGTTTGATTTTGTAGTTGGTTGAGCACAAAAATTTAACAATAAATATATGTGGATCATCAAAGACCCTTGCTCCATCATCGTATGCAAGAAGAGCAAGTGCTTTCCCAATTATGCGCTGCATTTTGACTTCTTTTTTTTATTTTTTATTTTTACTTTTTTATTTTATTTTTTATTTATTTAGTTTTCAGTTTTTTTCCCTTTTATTTACTTATATAATTTATTTTTAAATAATCAATTAAAATTTAATAGTTGAAATAAGATAATTTTTATATTAAATTATTAAAATAAATTAAAATTTTATTTCATATAGTATATTTACTTCATCAATTTTTTATTTTTTACTTTATATTTTATGAACTATTTGATATTATAATAAAAGTTTGAGATTTAGTACTTGTTAAACAGTTTTAAAATAAATAATACACTTAATTTAATGTACATGTACTCAAATATGTGTTAAAAAAATTATCTACCTAGATAAGTTGTTAATGTATAAATTCAATTAAATGATTTTAATTTGAATATTTAAATATGATATTTACATTATAGCATAAAATCACATTTAAAGTATATAATATTCATTATACGATTATAAACAAATAATGATAATTTTACTTGTCTCAAACCTTTTAGTTTTGAGTACTATTTTTCAATTGATTAGATCAAAATAAATTATATTTGCTAGATGAGAAAATATAATAAATAAACATTATCAAATAGAAAAATAAATTTGATTATGAAATTAAATAAGTTTGTAAATAATATCAAGTGAAATAAAAGTAAAGAAAAATTCTACCTAAACAGTTAGTGCACGTTGATTTTATTGTTTTGTGGATTCAGTTTAACACTGCAATCATATAGGTTTGATCCAACAAATTGATATTTGACTTTAATTTATTATACATGTAATCCACCTTCACCAATTTGTACTTAAAATTTTTTATTAAAAAACAAAAAATCATTTGGAATTCAAGTGCACCACATAATTAGGGAAGGACTTGGCAAGTACCCATGTTTTGCTCATGCAAAAATAACAAATATCACTACTTCTCTTCCTCTTTTTTACTTATCACTTTTTTCTTTTTTTTTATTCTTGTTTAATTTGCTTGCCCATTCCTTGACCACTTTGTTTTTATCTTAAGAAAATCTATTTTTAAAAAAACTCATACTTCCTTTGTTCACTTTCTCTATTTTCTTGAAGACTTCAAAACCTAAATAAAGAAACTATCAATGAACCTAAAGGTCCAAATCTTTTCTCAAGGGTTTAAAAAATAAAAATTAATATTATGTACGAAAAAACCATAATAAGTGAGAGAACAAAAACACACAACAAATTAAAAATCATGTTGAATAGAGAGTATTGATGTGAGTTTAATGTTTACCATGAGAAAGGTAAGGGTTGAAATGAAGTGGGATTCACGCACGTTCTTTCGGGCGCTATTGTCATTTGATCCCATAAGTACTCATAAGCTTCTTCTTCTTCTTCTTCCCTTATGCTTTGATTTTGATACCATGGCCCATAATTATACACGAACTTGGTCCCCAATTCGCTTGATTCTTCATAATTCGTTCCTAAACGCGGCAGCTCCACAATTTCACTCAGTTCCTCAGGTGTCGAATCATCCAACTCAGACAATGTTGAGAACATCGACGATGGAAGCGATAATGGTGGAGGAGGAGGGACGTTAGGGAGTTGCATTGAGGCAGCGAGAGTAGCAGCAGATTGTATGTCACGAGGGGAGGAGGAGGCCGGTCGAGGGAATGAGGAGGCCAGTTCGGGAAAATTGAGGATAGCAGAGTTACCTTTAATGGAAAGGGCAGCAACATCATGAGCACGTGCCGCCATTTCAGGAGTGGCAAAGGTGCCTAGCCAGATCCGACTCTTCTTCTTTGGCTCCCGAATTTCCGACACCCATTTGCCCCAAACCCTCATTCGAACACCGCGGTAAATTGGGTGCTGACTGTTGTTGTTGTTGTTGTTGCGTCTAATTTTGTATCGACACTTTGACTTAACACCACCTTGTTTCGGGGGATGCAAGAAAGAGGAAGACGAGGAATTGGTGCCACCCGAGTCGGTCTCGAGCACGATCGCATCGGCCATTGGTGAGAGGTATGATGATTAGAAATTTGAGAGAGAAAGAAAGTGTGAATAGAAACGCGTATGAGAGGGAGGGGTGATTTGAAGTTGAGCGAACATTGGGGGGTTTTAAATTTTGATTAATCAACCACCAGTGGCATTGGCTGTATCACATTGCATGGAGTCAGTAAAACTCTGACACGTAATCAACACCCAGTGGAAGACAAAGAGAGAGAGAGACTAAATTTTCAGGGGTACAAAATTGAGGGGCAGGATTTTGAGCATAAAATGTGCTCATAGTAATAAATATTATTTTGTACTTTAGTATTGTTGTCAAAATTGTAATTTTAATCTTCAATTTTCAGTTCAACTTTAAAATACAGTTAAAAAGTAATAAAATAGTGTATATATATATATTTTAATTTACCTCTCGATTATTTTCATCTATGATATCTATTTATTATTTCGGACTTATCATTGTAGTTAATTATATTAAACGTCAACAAGTGCAATTGCTCAGCGGCATTAGTGTACATTCAACTAATGACCAAGAGATCATGAGTTTGAATCCTTTTACCTTCAATTGTTGTAATCTCAAAAAAAAAGGTTTTTTTTTATTTATTGGGTTCACCAAGGAGTATTTGTTTGACATATATAGGTAGGATTTAGGTTAAAGAGTTATATTGAGTAGTTAAAAATTGAGAGTTGTGACAAAAACTCATTTGAATGTAATTTTTGTGTAAAGGAGTTAGAGTCAAGGATTTAGGTTAAAGAGTTATATTAAGTAGTTAAAAATTGAGAGTTGTGACAAAAACTCGTTTGAATGTAGTTTTTGTGTAAAGGAGTTAGAGTCAAAATCTTATTTGGAAGTAGATATAAAATGAGTAGTTATTTTTAGTAATTAAAAAAGATAAAAATGAAAGATTTTGATTGATTTGAAATGAATGATTAAAAATGAGTGATTATATATAAATGAATGATTAAAAATGAATAGTTAAAAATGAGAGTTATTTTTAAAAGTAAAAATGAAAAAGAATTAGTAAAAACTCGTTTCGATATAAATTTTCCAAAATAAGTTAATAAATTCTAAAATTAAATCCTATTTAAATATGAGAAAGAAACAGTCCCCAAGAGTATAAGTACTATACCTTGATTGGTGATTAATATACACAAGAATTTACCTTACTCTTTTATTCTTGGCCTTTTGTACTTTGTCTTCATTTCTTCTCCTAGCTTTCCTTTCTCTTAATAGATCCATGGATCCAAACAATGGAGTAGAAAAAGACAAGTCCTCACTGTAATCAAGAATCGATTCTTCAAAATCTTCTTACTCACCCGGGAGCTATCGGGGTTGATAATCAAGTAACTTTTGCTATCTATTAAATAATATGAAGTTCCATTTTTTTTTAAAAAAATTGATAATCTTTTGTAAAAAAATTAAAGATTACTCATCTTTCGAATGCGAGCTCGAACACTATCAAAGGTTATGACTTGAAAAGCCATATCTAAGCCCACACATACAACTTCAAGTTAATTTTAGTATAATCTATAAACCAAACACATACAACTTCAACTTATTAAAGCCCACCACAACTAGATTTGGTCGATTTTTTTGTAACGAGACCTCCAATTTTTGGTTATTTAAGCATTTTATTTATTTATTTTTTAAGAATATTTTATTTACATTTTTTATTATTATTATAAATAGCAAATATTTGATACATAACAAAATATTTCAATTTATAGTATTTTTAATCAATTTTACATATTATTTAATTAATTTTACTTAATTAAAAACTATCACTTTTACTTAATTAAAGGCATCCGTTTGTAGTTATCAATTTAGGGGTGATTGAATTTTGAGGTTGAGCAAGGAGAGGAGAAATTAACAACTCCATGTTTGTTTTTAGTACATCACAAACTCTCCCAACTCTTTTTAATTCCTTCTCAACCTATTATCAAACATCTTATCTAATTATATTAAATTTTATCTAATTTTAAATCTTTTTATTTTTATTTTTTCAATTTTAACATCACATCAAATCTATAATTTAATTATATCAAATATATATTTATATATAAAAAATAAACATCACACCTACTCACATCAATCTTTTGTCTTCTCTCCCCTCATAACACTAATTCTCAAACAAGTATTTCATCCCTCCAAATCACCCAACTTCCTCTCTACTTTCTCTTCCTCTCCTCTCCTCTCGAGTCTTCTACCTCTCCTAAACTCCAAAATCAAATCACCATGCCAACAAAATCATTTAAAAATGAATAGACAAATTTAGATCTTCAACAACATTAAATATTATTTTATTTATTTGACAATCTATAAATTTTATATTTCAAGAATTTTGTTATATTTGAATTTTTTTGGCATTTATAAAAAAAAATTGTGTTTTTTATTATTCATAAAAAATCTCCTTTTATTTATACTTAAAAAAAAAACATTTCATTTTTCATTTTAATATTAATTTTAAAAAGAGACATTAATTAATACTTTTTTTATTACGTTGTCGGCTTGCCCCCAAAAGTTGTTGCATACCAATTAATATGTACGTATCTTCTCTTTGCCTTTTTTTTTTTGGAAACTTTCTTTGCTTGGCCAATTAATCAAACAAATACTTGTGGAAGTTTTAACAATCAAACGTTACGATTCATATTCTCTCGTACCATGTGAATAATGTCAATTTTAGGCAAATTTATTTGTTTTGGTAATATGTTTTTAAAAAAATTAAGAAAGTTCTAATTTTAGATTTGTTTACAAAATTTTCAATCAATATCATCGATTGTAGAGTTACATGCAATCAAATTTATGCTTAGGGTGTCATGCAAAACCGATGAAGAAGATTGCACGGCTCTTAGTTTACGATGATGCCAAAAACCTCATATATCGAGTATATTTTTAGGATGTCAAAAATATAGTCAAATGTCAAATTTCAAGATCAGATTTGTAACCGTCGATTTGGTTGATTACTTTCGAGTCAACAAGCCATTAATATTTTTGGTGTATTTATATCTAAATCTAAAATCAATTTAATTAACCTACACAAATTATATAATTTTAAAAATTAATATCAAGGGCACCCAAATCAATTATAATTCAATTAATTATTTAATAATTTTTGTTAAAAAAAATAGATTTATACACTAATTAAATTCTCTAGAACGGTAAACATTTATTTAATAAGTTCGTGAGAGCAAAAAGTGCTATAAATGAAAAAAAAAAAAGGAAGTTTAAGAGGTGTTTGGAGGAGTTAGTTTGTGAAATTATTTTTTTTAAGAGTTATTTGAAAGAGTGAAAAATGGGGAGTTTTAGTCAAAAATTTGTTTTGGGGTGAATTTTTTTTTTTTTTTTTTTTTTTTTTTTTTTTTTTTTTGTAGATGAGTAGAGTGAAAATCTTATTTGGATGTAGATTTAAAGTGATTAGTTAAAAAAGAATGATTAAAAATGAGTTATTTTGATTTATTAGAAATGAATGATTAGAAATGAGTGTTTTAAAAATGAGGAGTTATACGATTAGTTATAAATGAATGATTAAAAATGAATGTTTAGAAATGAAGAATTATATTTAATAGTAAAAATGATAACTTATTTTGAATAGTTACAAAAACTCATTTTCAAGTAGTTTTTTTTTAAGAAGAGTTAGTAAATCCTTAATGTAAATCCTCTCATCACAAACAAATACCCCCGAAGGAACATACGTGAATCATGCCGTCAATATAAAATTTTAAGATTTCAAATTTTCCTTTCATATCCACATTAATTTTATCTAGTTTTTCTTACTTTACGTATAATTTAAAAATTAAAATTAAAGATTTTTTTTTTTTTTTTTTTTTTTGAGATTACAATTTAAAAATTAAAGTTACATTCAATAACTATTTTATTTTTAACTTTTTAATTTTTAAAAATTAAATCTACAATAATTACTCTAACCTTTATTTTCTTACAAAAAAAAAAAAAAAAAAAAACTACTCTAACCTTTAATTTCTATTTTTACTTTTATTTTTAAAAATCAAATAAAATTTGAAAACTAAAAAAGGTTACTTCTAAAAATTTGTTCTAATTTTTTAAATTTATTTAGCATTTAAATACTTCTTTAAAGGAGATGAAACTCTTTATAACAAAATAATAATAATAATAAAATGAGAGTTAAAGAGAGTCTAAAAAATAATTTCCAAATTTGCCCAAAAAAAAAAAAATAAATTCTAAATACTTATTTTAACTTTGGAAATTTAGTTACAATTTGAATAGTTTTTCGTCCATCATATTCAACAACCGGACCATTTCTTTATTGTTTTTTTCCTTTGTAATTAGGGGGTAGATCGTAATTTGTAACTAACGCCTTCGTAACGCTATTTTCATTTTTTTTTCTTTTGCCGCGTTAATTATGTTTCACTAGATTAGAAGGCATCTGGTACGAAATCGCATGTAGATTGCATGTTAGGATTGCGGGTAAGAAGACTTTATAATGATGTTTACATATTAAGTCTGTGTCGATTAGCTACCCACTAGTAAACTCGAAAGAGGTAATTGGCGAAAGGTCACAGCAGGTTACGTTAGGTTGATGCGAGGTCTTTCGCATTGTTTAAGGAGTTAGGGATAACCTTACTAATGCATGCGTTGCCCAAAATTTAGTATGAGGAACCTCAGCGAAAGCTGGGTTTGCCATAAATGAATGACTCAGAAGCAGTCATTAGGAATATGGTAGCATGAAATCTATCTTACCATTATCGCATGAACTGCATCATTCGCATTTGCATTCTCACCTAAGCCTATTTACATTTCGCATAAGTGGATTACTTAAACAACCAACCAACCATTGTCTACATTTCTTACACGGCTCTTAAATTAGTAGCATTAATTCTAGACATAAATCCTTGTGGAAAACGATAAAATAAATATGTATCCCTTACTGCAATTTCGACTGCGTATACTTGCGTAAAAAGCGATTCTAGAGCAATAAAGTCTTGCCTTACTTTAGAATTTATCATTAGAATCTTTATAACCCATAGCTGGAATTGACACCATGTCGCTAAGGGTGTTTGTGTGTGGTTGTAGGGAACACTTGGCGTACAAGCTGGCTCGATGGTGTGCGGCTGCAAAGGCCAACATGGGTTGTTAGTGAGCAGTTAGGCATGATGCATAGGACATGTAGGGTGCAAAAGTCGTAGGGCATGAACGGGGTGATTCTGCACTAAGGTTGCGTGTTACATGTGTAATGCCCTCGACGTTGCAGAAAGCTTGTCAGTGTATGTATTTACGATAGAAGCCTGGGTTGCGTCTATGTGCACACGACTAGTGCAAAGTGGGGTTGTTATGTAGGGGCACTGAGATATGGGGATCTCAAACAGGTGATGGGGCAGGGCTAACGGGTAGTCAAGGCAGCGTGTGTGGGGGCGGTTGTCATGGGGCTTGGTGGTGTGTGATAAGGAGTGTCTTGAAAACCTCCAAGTGTATATGGCTAGGGTTGTATAGAAATGAGAGTTTGAAGACTAGTGTTGGCTTTTATAGCCAACACAAAAAACGTGTAAAATTACGAAAATACTCTTAGAGTTTAAAATTATAAAGATACCGTCAAGATCAAAATGCGAAAATTAGCTAAACGAAAGATGAAGTTGAAGTAAATTATTTGGAAGAGCATTTCTGAAACATAGGGCATTTCGCCAACAAAGCAATAACTCAATTGACATAAATGTGTTAATAACCTAGGGGTCATGGATTCTCCCACATAATCATTTTTCCTTTTAAAATAAATGCAACAATTCTATCAATCTAAGTATCCATCTATTAATGTATCACTTTCAAATCTAAATTTGGACGCTAACAAGAGCAGTAGTTCAGCAACATCAGTATACGCCTAATGACCAAGAGGTCATGGTCTAATCCAACACTTCTAATTGTTGTAACCTAAAAAATAAATAAATAAAATCCAAACTTGGACTTGACTAGTATTCCTCTCTTCGGCACTTTATGATTTGGGTCAATCGAGTGTTACGTTTAAAAAAATATGTGTTACGATATTAATTGATGGGATAAGATAGTAAAATTGGTCTTTTCTTGTCCCTTAAAAAAGCAGTTTCTTGTTTAAACGATGAACCTTTTTTTCAGTATTCTTTTTCCTTCAATAATTCCATGTGTTGGCTCATTTTTGCCACCTAGCAACTAGCTTAATGGAAGAAGAGAATGATTAAATGTACACGTGCTAAAAAAAATCATGAATGTTGATTTCAAAAAAAAAATCATGAATATAACAATCTCATTTTTTTTTAACGATATTCATCAACTGTAATTTGGTGAAATTTATAGATACCAAGGAAATATCTTAATATATCACACTAGGCCACTGTTTATAACAGTTTCAATTTGGTAACTTTTAAATAGTTACGAATAATTTAACTTCTAGCATAAGTGTATATTACACGTTGATGATGCGTTCGTTTACTTGATTGAAATTTAATTCAATTTTCATGATCACATATTCAAACATTCATTTTATAATATTGAAAACAAATTGATAATTCTTCTTATTAAATTTTTTTAGTATATATATATATTGGAAAGGGACCATACATTCTATATAAAAACATAACACTGCTTTTAAATAAAATAAAAGTTAAATATCAATTTTTATAATTAAATTGTACAATTCAAATTGATAATTACTTAATTGATTGATGGTGAGAGATTTTAAAATGATGGAATCATGTATGTCATGTCATTTTCCAAATTACTTTTGTTTTTGTAATTAAAAAGAATAGGACAAAAGTGGTTTCGATCGATCACTTTCAAATGAAAATTGTGAATGTGTCGGTGAATATTTTACTCGATGGTCATTGATTTTATTTTATTTTTGTCTCTTTTAAAAGAAAATAAACGAAGAACTATTTTATTTATATGGTGTAGAAATTCTAAGGAATTGCTTTGTCATTTACGTGAACTGTCATTCCATGATACTTTTGCCTTCGGCGAGCATTCCTTTTCGGTGATTAGTTTTTCATGGGCTAACAAGAATTTAATGTCTTCGGCTCGAAATGATGGAGCTGGCCATTATTTATTATTTTTTGAGAAACTTATATTACGCCTCAAATACAAAAAATAATTATATATATAGAGTCACTTAAAAAAAATGTAATTATGAATATTAATGAGTGTTAGTATGTACTTTCTTATAATACGGATATTTTCATTTATTTGGTTCGACATTTTGGCATATTTTTATTGGGAGTGGGCCAGTTTTGAGTTTTATTTGATTTTCTTTTTCTTCTTAAAACCAAATAAAGCACTTATGGCCATGTTTAGATGAATGAAGGAATTGAGTAGTTTGAATATGGTGTTTGAATGAGTGATTGTATGAAAATCATGTTTGGATAAAATTGTTTGAAGAAAGAATTATAGAAAAATTGTGTTGGACTAAAAATGTTTGAATGAGTAGTTGCAAGTCTAAAAGAATTGTAGAAAAAAACATGTTGTTTTTGCACAAAAGTCTAGAGGAATTGTAGAAAAAAAAAATGTTGTTTAGAAGTGTTGTAAAAAAACTTTATTTTGATAAGGGTATTTGGAGAGGGATTTCTCAATTAGTCTCCACAAATAATTAGGCCTTTTTTAATCTCTTTCATTGGCTTTACTTGCTTGTAACATATTTTTGTTAAAAAAACATCGCATATATAATTATGGAGATTTTTCATGAGTACCAAAAAAACAGAAAAACAAAATTTGAAAAGAAAAAAAAAAAGTTGAAAAAAATTCAAATACAACAAAAACAGATTCAATCACAGTAAATCAATAGTCACAAAATTGATAGATTTCAATCAAGTAAAATTGATAAACTTTAAATCAAGTGAAACTTGAAACCGATAAACTTCAACCAAGTTAAATCTTTCATATTTTGCTATGTATGAAATATTTTTAAAATAATGTGATAATTAAAATAGAGAAATTAGAATTCGTTATCTACCACAATTTTTTTATTAATTAATAAAGTTTGTAAAAAAGAAAATTCGAACTCAACTAATCAGGTTAAAATACCATTTTGATCCATCCATTCTCATCTTTGTTTCATTTTAGTACTTCGACTTTCAAATGTCCAATTTTAATCCTTTAATTACCATTTTTTTTCATTTTGGTCTTTATATTTTCAAATGTCCAATTTTAGTCCCTCGACTTTGATTTATGTTTCATTTTAGTTCGTCCGCTTTTAAAAATAGTTAGCTTTCCATTAAAAAAAAAAAATCTATCTCCTCAACTCTCTTCTCTCACTAAACTCTTTTCTCTCTATCTCATTTCTAGTTGTTTTTTCCTTCACTTTTGCTCTCTGTTCATCACCAGAAAAGACAGTAAAAACATTCATCCCAAAAAAATTGGGAGTTAAAAATTTAATGCTTTCACTAGCATCTCTAAACAAACACAAACAACATAATAATTTGACTTTAATGCAAATTGCTATAGTTGGGATTGTTTAAGACCGCAGTTGTATTTATACAACATTTTCCATGTATCTTTGAAGCCAATGATATGCAAGTTACCAGAACCCTCCAATGTTGTCTGAACTTTGATATCAACTTGTTTTTGTGGTAAGTTCTGTCTAGGGTTTCTTTCAAATTTTTCTTTTAATCAGTAAAAGAAAAAATTGACAATAGTTGGGCAGGAAGCTGAATGAGGACACTCTTGTCTTTTCTGGTGATGAACAGAGAGCAAAAGTGAAGAAAAAAATAAACCAGAAATGAAATAGAGTGATAAGAGTTTAGTGAGAGAGGAGAGTTGATGAGAGAGAGTTTTTTTAACCGAAAATTAACAATTTTTAAAAGGACAGAGACTAAAATGGAACAAAAAGCAAAGTTGAAAGAGTAAAATTGAACATTTGAAAGTTCAATGACCAAAATGAAATAAAAATGATAGTTAAGAGACTAAAATTGAACGTTTGAACGTCCAGAGACCAAAATAAAATAAAAATAAAAATCTAGAGACCAAAATGATATTTTAACCAACTAATTAATATGCCTCCTCAAATTAAAAGTTACAAAGACTTAGATTCTAAGCTCAAATATGGTTCTTAAACTAAAACGAATCTAACATAGATTGGAATTTAACTTCAACACCACATAACTTTTTTTTTTTTGAAACAAGGGTAACTACACTCGTCCTTAAACTAGGCATCGAAAGACATCGAATGAATGAGGACACGAAAAGTGTCTACAAATTATTATCTCAAGGAACATACTTTCAAAACTCAAGTCTTCGACCCCTTAGAGACAACACCCATAACTTTAACTTCAACTTTCCAAACTTTTTTTAATATATATATATATATATAAAATCTGGCATCCTCTGCTCCTATCACACTTCAACAAAAATGACAAATTAAATTACGTGAACTAGAATCATTTGTATCTCTCGCATAAATAACCTTTTCTCGTACGATCGTTTTACAAATTTTCAGTGCAGCCTAAAAAATTTACCTTAGATTTTGCAAATTGCAATGGACGAATTTGGGTCTGCTTTTGAAGAAGAATTACCAAAAAAAAGAAAAAAAACAACCTACCTAATTTCTTTTTTTCATTCTCAATCCAAGCTCCACGAGCAGTGTCAAGATTGCCTCACACATCTCACAAGCATCAGGATCACCTGTATTCTTATTATCCCTGGAAGAGTAAACCATCCAAGCATGATCAAGCTTCTGGTTCGGTCTCACGACGACCGAGCCAGGAACTTCAGCATCACGACATGTCACCAAACCGTCGCTCTTCTCCCCATATCGAAGCTGCAAATGAAGAGCACACAACGCCATGACTGCAGATAGGGGAATCACCACTGGAACACACCGACCGCCCTGGACCACCACATCGGATTCTGTCCAATATCTTGGGAGAGGTAGCCAAGGTAGCTCTACATGAGCTATATGAGTCATAGTAGCAAGAACTCCGGGCGCCACTGGTGCTTCGGAATGGAAGGAGAGTATCGGTATGTTCTCCGGGAGCTTGTGATTGGTTATGAACTCCTTTCGCTTTTCGTATGTTAGATCTTCCAATGCACGAATGTCGCCCTACATAAAATAAATTAGGATTCCATAGAAGAAACAAATACTGCATTTACTGAAGCTCCAAATAAGTTATATCATAAGAACACAAACATGCACACAGTGACATGTTATTTGTAAAAATAAGAACACAAACACTTTTATCATTTTCATACAAGAAAATTAAAAGACAACAAATTTATGGCTTTATATGCTTAAAAATGAGTTTGATGTATTTCACTCTAAAAATTTATTATTATTAATCTTATTTTACTATCTGTGCTATTTAGTATGCTTAATAATAACTTTGATGTTCTTCACTCTAACAAATGTTTGACTCATTCACTTTCTACAACTAGTGTCTAGATAGGGAGGGTCTAAGTAACTCGAACACTTGTGTTATCTTGTATATGGTTGATAAAATTAAATTTATTCCAACCCACCAGCTTAAGCTTTTGGGTTGATCGGTAGTTTAACATAATTCAACATATTATAATATATATTTGGTTCCTATCATCATTGCATCAATATCCATCGCGAATAAATAAATAACAAAATAGGCAAAAGAGAAAATGCAACCTTGATAATCTTGCATATCAGTAGCTCCATGATCCTCCGCATCTCTTTGTCGGCAACCTGCCCATCGCGAAGAATATCCGAAGCCAGTGGGGTTCCACCATATGGACTTTGTACCAGAGCCAAGCCAGCAACTTTGTCTTTCAACTCATTGCAGTAGATTGACAATGTTGCAGCAGCATCAACCCCACCCTTGCTATGCCCGAGCAGCATCACTCGCTTGCCCGAGCCCCAGTAAAGCTCCTCGATATATTCTTTTAACTCCCATGCATTGTGTTCTACAGATGCCTTTCAAGCATGAAAAAGAAGACAAAACAAAAACTATAATTACAAAATGAAACTAGTATAAAACATTTTTAAGCACTTGAAAAGCCATTCTAAACCGGCTCCAAAGATTGGTAGGTCCTACTCTAAATCATCCGAGGGGAAAGAAGAAACGGACGAGAAGGCAACTATTTGTTCGTTCATTGCACATACGAGCAGAATGGAGATAATCTATCACCTCACTATGAACTTTTGCAATGTGGCAAGTAAGACCCATCTTTGAAAAAAACTTCTTGGTTCCCACAAAATACAAGGGACCATGATTGCTAAAGAGGCCTGGGATGTCAAATTTTCCATAACAATAGTGAGGGGCTAAACAATCACAAAATGGAGAGGAAATGGGGAAAGATATACATCAAAATGATCAAAACAAATGAGATCTTTTCTTATACCTGGAATTAATAAATAAACAAATGAATTTGGTAGTTTGTGCTCTCCGTTCCTGAATTATCAAAACCAATGTAGTCCGGTTAGTAAGATTCAAATCCATGAAAAACTAAGAAATTTTGAATACGAAAACAGAATACATATCATCACTTATGAAAATGCAGTTCGGAATTAATATCAAACCATCACCATAACTAATAACTCCCTAACCAATACTAGTTGTGACTTGTGAGTAAATGACCAATAATCCCAATGATGGATCAAGATACATCAACATATTGTGAAGATTTAACAATAAAATGAATGGAATCTATCAGATTAAAAAGAAAATATATTAAGTTTGTGAAGATTATAACCTTATTTCTGAGAGCAGTTCCAAGAATCTTGTTGTTCCATCAACAACAGTAGGCATGCCAGAAGTGCTCTGCAGCCAACCAATATCGTTTGACGAACCAAGCAACGATTTTCTAATTCTAGATATAATACTGTATCAAATAAAAAACCAGTCAGTTAGTTAAAAAAGAATCAGTCAAAGTTTAAGATAGTTAAAGAACAGACATATATATAGATATGATCATGGTCCAGAAGAAAAAAAAACACAAATTCCTGAATACGCTTACTTGTAAAGATGGAGTTCGACAGGACGAATGCACGAGAAACAATGACTTAAGGAGCATAATGCTAAGTTTTGGACAAACTGTAAAATGTATAATGGGAGCATCAACCTACACCAAGGAAAAATAGCTAAGAAATTACATAGAAAAATGTAGCTGGACTTCAACATATTTGAACAAGTTCAAACAAATGAACAGATAGACCAAAGAAGCTTATCTAAACCTTGGACATCACTTGGTATAGCCAAGAAAGAACAAAAAGTATATCAATTACCCTTCAAAAATGGAAGATGCAACTTCGTAACTATAAATGGTTTCTACATCTGATGTTCTATCTACGAGCAGGCTGTTCCTTGAATCCAAGGCACTGGTGGTACAAGGTATGAACGTTGATGAACCTTCCGAATTAGAAAAACTCGAACAAACTCCCAATGGAATGAAAGGGTTGATGAGAAATTTGTCGACATCTCTGGCTATGAGATTCTCTGCCACAAACATCAACCGAAAGCAGCAAACAGTTTTTATATGGATATGAAAGGACTAAAGCATAATGAAATAGTTAACAAACCTCACCGATAAATCTAGCGAATTGACGAGTCAAGTAGCTAGCCAATGCCAAGAGATGGGTAAAAATCTCATCCATTGATGATACAATGCTGAAGATTTGAAGAGTATCGTCATGTGCCTGAGATGAACAGCAATATGAGATTTGGAAGGCCATGCCTCCTGGTGAAATCGATGCATTATAAAATTAATCGAGCGCAATCTAAGAACTTGAGAACAAATTAAAAACTTATCACTCACCCCGGAAGTGATTTCATACAATTCGTTATGAGTGTGTACATCTCCCATCCAATCTTCAATTTCTGAGATTACACCCTATAATTTCACAAGTTAGAAACATACTAAGAAGCTATGAGTTGAAGCAGAGGAACTTCAGCAACATTAGCATACAAGATAAGAGTCTCAACTGCATATCCTATCGAGTCAATGTCAATATCTCCACCATATGGTTAGAAACGTGGACGAAATGTGAAACAAAATACCGCTAATGTGACATAAACACAAAAAAATTGAACTTATATTAGAAGTATTATATGTTTGAACACTAGTTCCATTCATACTTCTAAGAAATTGAAAACTCAATTGGTTTTTTGTTTTTTTTTTTTATATATATTCATGACTTTTTGGGCTAGCTTACGCGCACCTCGACTATTCTTACAACATTTAGATGTCAAGAAATTGGTAAGAAACTAATTCTTGGATTAAATTCGTTGCCTCTTACTTACTTACCCTCTAGACCACTAGACATTAGAAATCAAAATTTGGTTTTTTTTATTACAAAGTGAGAAATGGGAGCTTCGCTTACTAAACTCGCAGGCATCCACACTTGTCTCAAGGCCCGGACTTGGAAGACAACATGAAATTTTACTATTAAACTCACTCATGGGCTCAAACCTAAGACCTCTAAGTATGCTGAAAAGTCCCAAGCCTCAAAATTTGTTTGAACACTAAAACTAAGTAACTAGTAGATAAAACTACCAAATTCATTGGAAAGCTCCAGCTCGAACATTGATCCATTTCTAGAAGACACTTGTAAACCAGAATTGAAAAAGAGCAGGCAAAGAGAAAAGAAACAAACAGTAAAATTTCAAACTAACCAATCAAAACATTCAAAATCTCAAACCCTGATTTGAGAAAGAAAACTGAAGGGTTCCAGAAGGCAGGCACTTACAATAAAAGCGATTCTGGCAAACGATGAAAGCGACAACGGATTCAGATCATTCTTCCGAGACGAAATCGATCAAAAACCATAAATAGAGAAACCTGCATTTCTGACAAGGAGTTGAAATCGAAAGAACAAGCAAAGGAAAAAAAGAAAAAGAAAAAGAAAAGAAACATTGGGAATGATAAAAGCAAAATCAAAATCAAAATCTAACCGATAGAAAAAAGCAAAAGTCATGTGGAAGGAATGAATGAAGCATGGATGATCTTTATCCAGAAGATTTTAATTTCGAATCATCAATGGCCCCCACAGAAAGGGAAGAACAGAACACAACCAATGGGTTGAGAGCAGGTGGAATTCGCGTAAATTTCAAATTTTTTTGGACGAACCTGCAAATTGGTGAGATGGGTTTTGGTTAATTTATAGTTCATTTGAAAACCCAGATTCTGAAATTGGTTAAAACTTAGATAAAAATGGAAATTGGGAAAAGAGAATTTGGTGTCGGCCAATTTGAAGCCATGTGAATGGAAATTTTGGGGATTTGAAAGATGGTGTGGTGTCTTATTGCCCTGCTTTTGTGTGGCGAGGCGTCTGGAAGTTGCAGGTGGAGATTTTTGACTGAGCAGATTTCTTTTGCAGCAGGTTTTGTGGGACTGGGTGGATTGCTACATTGCTTAACGCCAAATTCATAATCCAACTAAAAAAATATATGTTTTTTTTTTTAAATATTAAAAATAGAAATAAAACTCTTCTATACTTTCCTGAGGAGAAAAGTTCTATTTTTTTAAAGTAGAGATTAGGAGAGGAGAATTACAAGTTCTAAACTTTATAAAGATTATATTACTAGTCTCAAATAAATTAGAGTTAAATATTGATGTTCGAGATCGAACTCATAACCATAATGTTAAATTAAAATTCTATCAAACAACGAAATCATCAAAATATGTTAAAATACGTTTTTCTTAGTCTTAGGCTTGGACATGTTGTTTGGTAAGGGTGTACAACAAAAAAATCACGAGCAATCTAGATTACCGAACTTCTCGAGTTGACCAATTTTTCATCCAATTTAACCCAATTCTTCATTCATAGGTTTACATTAATATTATTGAGTTATTGCTCTACATGTTTTTAGCATTTTGCTAGTTCAATAGTAATTCAAGATAGGAATATTCAAATTCATGAGTACACTATACACTAATGTCACTCAACTATTATTATTGTTGACAACTTTTTAGCATATTAATAGGGAAGATGTACTAATAATATAGCATAGGTTTGCTTCTCAAAATATATATATATATAGCATAGGTTTGAGTCCAATATTATCTAAAAAATTAGGTTGCTTTAATAAATAAAATTGGAGGAAATAATCGTTTAAAATTCTATCAACTACCATTATTTGGGTATGTTGATGATTGGGCCGGGTCAGACTTTTTCGGGACAAGGATTCTACTGCATTGGATTTGTCTAACTCTCTTCCCACCATTTATCAAGGCCGGGTGGCACGATTATTTTTTTGAGTAAAATTTAGGTCCTTAGTAAGTACTTAGTTTTACTAACATTTTATGTGGAGCAATTATAGCCATAAATTTTAGGATTAATTTTTTTAAAAAAAGAAAAAATAACAAAAAATGTTAGTAAGATGGATTAGATCCTTACTATCAAGTATGCAAGTTTTACTCAAGTTTTACTCGTGGTCAATCTTCTTATGACGAGGTGCATTGAAATTGTCACTTGGGCAGTATATGGATCTCCCATTCCATACTGTGCAAGGAAAATTTGTGTTGTTTAACTTAATCAAGGAAAGCTGTTGGAAGGTTATGGAAGGATTAGTGGTTTCTAAGATTCGAAATCATGATCTATATTCATATTGTTGAGATACTACTTTTATTAACCTAAATGTCAACGAGTTTATATTTAAAGTGATAGCTCAAACTGTTCCAACGACAAGCTGGTTTTGCCAATCAATCCATACTACAATCCATATTAAAAACTACCAATCGAATTTTGGTTTTAGAAACTGGATTTATTTTATTATGATTTTTTTAAAGATGTATTTTTTTTTTCTAAAATTGTAATGAATGACCAAATCTAACAAAATAATTATAAATGTAGTTAAATTTGAATATATTTGCTTCCATAGTTATAAATACAATTCAATATGGTATTATTAATATTTATTAATACAGTAATCAGAGATGTCTTCATGACGAGGCGAGATCAGGGATTGGGTTCATTTTTTTCTACGGGAAAGGGGTGGGGATCGGGTTCCGCGCGGGAATTTCCCTGTTTTCTTTCTCTACTTTTTCTAATCTTAATTTTATAATAATTTTTTCAATAATATTTTTCAAATAAATGATTTTTCACAGAAAGTTATGTATTGATTTTCATTTAAATAGTTAATTATTAAAAAAAAATTCTATTTTAACAAGTATTTCTACAAAAAAAAAAAAAAAGTTTCTAAAGATTAAATTGATAAAAAGAGAAAAAAAATATATTATTTTTAAAAATAAAATAAATAAAAACTGTAAACCGGCGGGGATCAGAAAATAGGGAAAGGGAAATGCATTCTCCGTCCTTGTCGCGGGGAATTTTTTTTTCAGCTCACTCACCCATTTCCAGCTTAAACGGGAATTCACAACCCCGTTCGGGGTGGGTCCCCACAAGGTCCCGGACCCACGGAAAAAATAGACATAATATGTTATTTATAATTTCTATGACTATGATTACTAAATTTTTTTTAAAGTAATTATATTTGTAATTATTTTTTGAATATAATTAATATTTTAAGTTTTCCTAAAAAATATAAACTTTTAAGTAAATTCAATAAACTAAAATAAAATTTTGAAAACTAATTTGTTAATTTCAATTCGCCGAAGGCAGAGTATGACTAGTTAAATCATAATGCTTTTTTCAAGAGGAAGGATTTGACGAAAGGAGGTTTGAATTCCACGAAGTTGAATCCTTGTGTGAATCCGCCTCTGAATTCCAATCCTCGTAGATTTTCGTTGAATTTGGATTTTTTTTTTTTTAATTTAATTTTTGCTTTTTGAAATTGGTGTTCTTTGTTTGTACCGGCAACTGTAGGACATTGAAGGGAAGAGACTTGAGCAGAGTACGAAATTCGATCCTTCGAATGATCGGATTCTTAGAAACATGATCAGAATTGAAATGATTACAATCGAATGGCTATCTCTTTTTCAATATGCAAATTTGAAAGGAAAAAAAAATAGTGAAAGAGAAATCATCAAAAGGAATCTCATTGATTGGTTTAAATATGTTGAATTGATTGAAAGTTATCGACGAACTGTGAATTGATTAAAGGCTTTTAGTTGACTGTAAATTGAATTAATTGAAGTATGAATATTTTTGTTATACTCATTTTTCAACTACCTTTGTCCTATGTAATTATTTCTAAAAAGTTGGTTTTTTTTTTTTTTTTTTTTTTATATATATATACATGTAAAATCTCCTCTATTTATTTATTAAAAAAATGTCATGGGTTTTTGCACTGTGCAAGCAGGTTTTCTTGGAGCTCTGTTTTTTTGAGGCCAAAGCTTATTGGAAAACCAGTTTATAGAGAAGTTTGAGAAAATAATAGAGATGAGCGCCTGGCAATGGAGGCATGAAAATTGGAACTGAAGTCACGTGGGCAGTTAGCCCATGAACCCTCAAGTAGTGCACTCTCTTTACATGGGCCAAAACAAAACTCCAACTGGATATAGTCCGAAGGTTATTGGACCGACCCATCAGCTCGGTTGAACCTCCATTTTTCTTGTGGAGTCTAGAATTATCAATTTTTCCTCCAGGGATCTGCCCCGAACGGGTGGTGAATCTCCGTTTAGGCTAGAAAATGGAAAGTGAGCGAGAAAAAAAAAATCTGCTAACTAAACGGGGTCGGGAAGGGGAATGCATTCACCATCCCGATTCCCCGATCCCCGCCCAGTTTACATTATTTCTTTATTTTATTTTTAAAAATTATATTTTCCTCTCTTTTTACCGATTTAATCTTTATAAACTTTTTTTTTTTTTTGTAGAAATGTTTATTTAAATAAATATTTTTCTTTAATAATTAACTATCTAAATGAAAATTAATACAAAAATTCTTATAAAATTAAGATTAGAAAAAGTAGTTGAAATAAAAATTTGGAAAAATTTCTCGCAGGGACGGAAATTGATTTTGGTGATGGGGACATAGAACCCATTATGCGGCCCCGCCCCGCCTCATGGACATCTCTAGTTGAACCAGAGGAGCCTTTGAATCTCCAATGGAATGAACCCTTATTTATTTTTAAAATGAATTATGTAACTCTCAAATCATGTAACAAAAAAAAAAGGTAACTTGCACAATTTAGACTATCCAACCAAAATTATAAGAATTGAGTTGGGTTATAATATTTTTTGGGTTGAATTGAATTATAATATTTTGTGGAATTGATCGGTTCTCGATTGACCTTTTCTTCCATATTTAATAGCTATGAGCTTGATGTTAAAGAAAAAAAAATAATATTAACACAACTCAGAAAATCTAATTCAACTTGAAATATGTATGAATTGAATTAAGTTACTCTAATACATTAGATCGGACAAATGGCCCGAAAGGATCAATATCTACGCTCCTATTCCCTGTTATAGTTTGGTAGTGTATGGGTTTATGATTGATTTGGATAATGAAAATTTGATTTAAGAAAAGAAAAAAAAATCCTATAGGAAACGAGTCCACCAAAATTATTTTGTTGAAGAAAAGTAAAGATAGAGACGAGGAATAGTCCCATGTCGGAAAGAGGGGACCGAAAGAAACCAAAAAAAAAAAAAGAAAATAAATAAATAAATAAAAACCCCTCTAAACAGAGAGAGAGAAAAATAAAGATAAAAATAAACGAAAAAAGAAAAAAGAAAAAAGAATGAAGAAATGTGTTTTTTTTAAAGCCAGGATGAAATGTTTCGCTCACAGTTGCAAATCGCCCAAAATTCCCACGGGTGCTCTGCTGTACAAGACGCCATGGCTCAGGTTTTAGGGTTTTCATTTCAGGTTTTACTATGTCTTTTCTTCTAGCGGCAACTTTTTCTGTATGTGCCTCTGGTTTTAGCATCTTCAATTTCTTTTATTATCTTTAAGAATTTCGAGTTTGGGGTTTGTTTCGATTTACTCGCGTTGAGTTTTTTTTTTTTACCTGACCTAGAATCGTGTTTGGATAGAGTTGAATTCTTCTTGTTCTTGCTTTGGATTTTAAGATTTTGGACTTTATTTTTTCTTTCATCTGTATGGATTTTCCTGCCCTGTAACCTTGAGTTTTGATGTAATTTATGAAATTATTTGTCGTTTTGCATATGCTGGTTAGGGGAAATGAAGCGTTGGAATTATAAGAAAACTGTATCAAATTGATTTTTTACATTAAACAGAAAGATGTAGAAATCTTAACTATTGAGTTGGCTTAGTAGCTAAAAAGGGCATGTGTAATCAGGAGGAAATGGATTTGATCCATTAATATCATATTTCCTGTCAATCAAGTGTAATAGGGTTTGATGTTTGTCCGATGAGATTAGTCGAGGTGGACAAGCTGGCTCGGACAAGTAACCTATGTAAAAAACAAAAAACAAAAAACAAAAAATGTAGAAATTTTTATATATGTATGTATACTTCTAAGATAGGTGGGTCATCAGGCCAATCCTTGCATTATGCTCATTATATACATCGCCAAATTTGCTGAAACTTTGCCACACAAAGGTCTGGTTAGTAAATAAAAAATTTATGAAGTTTTTTTTAAAATTTCATGATTGTTTCCTTATAAACTCTTTAGTGAGGATTTCACATTTTTTAGAATCATTTGAATTTTTAATCAATAATTAAAACAAAAACAAGTTTATTATTATTATTATTTATTTTTAGTTTCAAAACATTGCTTTGATTTTGAAACAACTCTCTTTGAAAGTAGATAACAAAAAATATAAACTCATAGATGGAAGTCATATTTCTAACTTTCTAAGCTTAATTTTCAAAAATCTAAACCAATTAATTAAGTTTAAATCATTAAGTTTTCTTATTGGGGCCCGAGTTCAGACCTGGAACAAACGACATCTTTACCATGAGGACAGTGGCAACATTGGGGGTGTGAGAATCTTCGTGATGAAACATCTATTTTGGATTTTTTTTCCTTCTCTGCATCTCATACTTACAGGGTTACACGTTTAACATAAAGTAGAATTAGTATGAAGGTATTTTCATACTTACAGGGTTACACGTTTAACATAAAGTAGAATTAGTATGAAGGTATTTCTTAGTGTCATGTGTAGTTATGATAGTTATTTTTCCAAACACTAAATTGAAGGCATGTTAATGCTTTTGCTCTTTTAATATAATACGCCATCGTTGTTTTTTCTTGTTTCAAAGCTAATGTATGGCTGGTTTCTCTTTCCAATACAGAAACGAAATTTGTTGTTGCAAATATCAGCAGATTTCTTGGGGTTTCTGTTATTCTAGGGGCTGCATGATTCTTTTATAGATAAGAAACAGTTTCATTGATACATGAAATTACAAGGGAAGGAAGACTTTTTTTTTTCCCTTTAATATTTGTGAGTATCCGGGCTAGCAGACGCTGACCTCAACTATTCCTATTGAAAAACTGCTTGACCCAACAATATTTTATTGTCAAGAAAACCAATAGAAAATTAATTTTTAGGTAGGTGGCTTTCATTAACATAATTCTCGTAGGAAATGATATTTTCTAGGCGAATGATGTGAATGTTACCCATAAAATAAGAGATTTTCTAGATTGATAGACATTGACTTTGAATTGCATGGTGGGAAACATACAATGCTTTTCTTAAAAATTATATGTAGGTTTCTCTTAGAATGGAATTTATCGTGATGACCAAAATTCTTTTTGAAAATTCTAAGAACACCTTGAAGTGTGCTGTTGGAAGAAACATTTCATTTGTGCTTTCCCTCCAAAGTTCTTAAAAAAGAAACTATTTGACTTAAAATCACAATTTGCAGAATTATCCTCAAACTCACTCTACTATCATGATAATTCAACTTTGTGGGCTGGCTTACTGGTGTCACAAGAGCTACAATGGTTTAGATGCTTTAAATATTCACACATTCATAATTTGTTAGTTTGAAATTCTTTCATTTACAGATATTTTCTGTTCTTTTCGGTTGACTTTCTGTTTTTATTTAGTAATGAGTAGACTTGAATCTCATGAATTATTGATGCCATATATTGCAGGTAATTGCATACTGTCACTTACTGTGCTAGATGTCTCATGGGAGATTTATTTCATTTGATATTTCTTCTATCGTTATGGAATAAGATTAAATTCTTTTGAGGATTATATATCTATCATGGCAATATTTGAATAGAGGCCAGGAGAGGGATTGTATTTTTTTTTTTTTTGCCAATATCAATGAACTTATAGTTTGAAAGATGGAGAATGAAGATGGGCTTGAGCTTAGCTTGGGCCTTTCCCTAGGTGGAGCTTCTGTCAAGTCTAAAGGAAAAATTACCAGCTCCTCGGGTGCAAACGCTGAGGAAAGCAAAAGAAGCAATAAATTGGTTGATGATTTTAAAAAATTTCTTGATGGAGATAATAAGAGGCAAGAATCAGACACTGGATCTTTCCAAAGTGATTCAGTTCCATCTAAAGATAATTTCTTCAACGACCTGTCCAAAGTTGGTATGGATGGAGACTCTTCTATTGATTTGAAGAGGAAAGGAACCTGGATCGAAAGTAGTTATTCAGAAGCTGAGGACGAAAATCTACCGGAGATCAGCAATAAGCAGAAGTTGTTGTTAGTGGAAATGAACAGCCGAAAGAAACATGAAAGAGAATCTCATTGTGTCGATTTACATGAAAAAGGTAGGGCATCGCACATTTCCTCTACTGAAGATGGTTCGACTGCAGAAAAAGGAGACGTGGTGGAGTCTAGAGCTGAAGGTTCGACATCAAGACTAGCATCCAAATATGATGAAAGCTCTAAACATTGTATAGGAGATACTAGTTTTCCTAAAGTTGCAAAGGATATGTGTGGATTCTCTGATTCAAATGCCTTGGACTTAAGTAGGCAGAAAAGGTTTAACAGTTCATCAGTTGGAGTTCCTAACTCTGCCCAAGTCATGAATATGCATAATGCTCCTTTTTCTTTATCAGCCAAGGATACCAACACTCATGGTGGAATGCAGCATGTGCTACCTTCAATAAATGGCGATCGATCGGAACCTGAACATGTAAACCCTAGAAACTTGCCTCTTATGGCTGGCGTTTCACCCCTTCAGATGCCGGCAATGGACAAAGATAAGCCATGGGGTTTGGTTTCTCATCCTCAAATGATCCATCACCGTGCGTCGACTAGCTCAGGTTAACATGATTTCAGACCAAAATGACTCAGTTTTTGTTTTTTCATGTTATTATTTCAATCAGTTTTATGCATAAGTTGCTATACATATATTTTGGGTTAGGTCTATAAGCCTACAACCTGAATGAAAATTTCGATTGAAAGTATGCTTCTTTCTGAAAAAAAGAAACTTGTTTTCCCTCAAGCTACATCTTGCTGTCACACATTTCAGTGGTTCCATGTTTTTATTTTTTGGGGACTACCATCATAAATTGTTTGTCTCATAGATCTTTCAAGTTTTTAAGAAGAGAGCTTGTGGATGATTACTTATTGAGTTATGCTGTCTGTGTCTGTATGTTGTACTTGCAGCTGCGGCGCAAGTAATCGGACAATTTCCATCCGATGGTTTGCCGTATAGTGGGAGGGCAACAGAACACACCAAAGGAGATAGCAAACAGCCTGCCATGGAAGAGAGGCCATCTTCTCGAGCAGAACATGCCAGAGGAACCATCGCCAACATTAATGTCAAGGACGTATTAGAACTACCGAAAGTGGCCGGCGTCTCCCATGATTTTCCAGCTATAAAGCCAGGCATTGCTGCAGGCATAGAATTCGGGGGATGCGGTTCGTACCCAAACCTTCCTTGGGTTTCTACAACGGGTGCTGGCCCTACTGGTAAGACAATTTCTGGTGTAACCTATAGATTTAATGCAAACCAGATAAAGATTGTTTGTGCTTGCCATGGTACCCACATGTTTCCTGAAGAGTTCATTCAGCATGCCAGCGATGGGAATTTTAGTGCACAAAATGACAACGGTCCCGCAGCAATTCCAAACAAAAATCCCACTGCCTCGGCACAAAGCTGATGTGTTGTATGGTTATAAGAAAATGTCGACGTCGCTGTGAAAGGGAAAGAGAAGTGGCTGGTGGACATGGTTTTGCAGGCACCTGTTTTGTTATTTATTTTCGTGTATGATAAGGTAAGTTGATGGTGTTCAAATGCTTCTAATGTATTTACTGATGTATCATAATTCTCATTGTTAAATAGTTGTGTTGATTTACAATTGATTTAAATCGAATAAGGGTTTTTCTTTAACGTGTATTTTAGAACGAATGAAGTTTTTTGAATAGCTATTTCAAGTTATATGTTTGAAAATAGGAGCAGAAATTTATTTCTCAGGATAGTTTCGAAACAGTTTCTGATTTTGATTGGTTGGTGGGGACGGTTGAAAATGAATTCGTGAAGGCTAAATTGTCCTCTACTTTTTCCTTGGAAGAATGAATGGTTGAAACTTGAGGCATGTGTTAAAGCATAAAGAAAATAATAAAATCATGTTTATGGAATTAAGGGTACGAAAGTGTTTTGCAATATACCATTATATTTGATAAATCCACTTTAGTCCTTAAAGTATTCAACTTGTTTCAATATAGTCCCTAAACTTTAGAAAGTTTGATTTTGTTGTTCCAAATTTGCAAAAAGCTTACGACTGGTCCTTGAGTTAAAAAAAATCCAACCACAGTTAAATTTAGATGAGCTGTCAAAAAAATAACAATAAAAAATTCATTTGTTTCATCTTCTTCATTTTGACCCCTCTTTCTCTTTGGTTATTGCCATCTCAGAAATACAGAGCTTACTCAATATCTCACAACTAGGAAATATCAGATTCGTCGGAAGTAGTGCCAGATGGGCGCAAATCCATGGAGGCTGACGGCGAAGAGTTCCTAGTTGTGAGATATTGGGTAGACTCTGTATTTCTGAGATGGCAATAACGAAAGAGAAAGAGGGGTCAAAATTAGAGATGTCTAAGGGGCAGGGCGGGGGATGGCTTCCCCGTCCCTGTCCCCGCCCCCTAATTTAATCCCCGTCTCTAGAAAAATCCTCGTTTTTTTTCTCGGGGATCGGGACGGGGATTCCCCGCGGAGATTTTTTTTTTTTTTTTTTTTACATTTTTTTGGAAAATAATTTTAAATAATTAGATTTTCTTAGAAAATATCTATAAATTTCAATTATAATGTTAATTATTAAAGAAAAATATTTATATGAATAGATAATTTCATCAACAAATATATTTTTATTTGAAAATTAAAAAGGTAAAATATAGAAAAAAAATATTAAAAAAAAAAAATTAGACGGGGCGGGGATCGGGGAATCGGGGACGGGGAATACATTCTCCGTCCCCGGCCCCGATTAGCCCACGGGGAATTTTTTATTGTTATGTTTTTTGAGTGCACATCTAAATTTAACTGCGGATGGATTTTTTTTAACTCAAGGACGAATCGTAAGCTTTTTACAAATTTGGAGCACCAAAATCAATTTTTCTAAAGAATAGGGACTATATTGGAACAAATGGAATACTCTAGGGACTAAAATAGTATTTTAATCCATTATTTATATTCTTTTTTAATTCAACGTCAACCCACCTCATGTTGGGAGGTAGGTTGCACTTGTCCCAACCTTTTGAATCCAACTACATATTTTTATAGTTTTTTTTTATTTTTTTATTTTTTTTAATTTTAATATTTAATTTTTGAATATCAAAATCTAATATCTTTATTTTAACTATAACAACTTTTAAAAAATATTTTATATGTAATAAAATATAAAAAATTTAAGTTGATTGAAGGTTATTAATTTCACTTAATTTAAGTTTATCAATTTTGTGTCTATCATTTTAATTGATTGTGTTGAAAATCCCATATTGATAAAGTGAGAATATTTTCAAGTGATTAAAAGGTAGGTGGACCACTCATCTCATTACTAATTGGTTTTGAGATGGATATCCACACTATCTAATATGGTATCAGAGTCCATAAAGTCCAAATGGGTATTCTGTCCAATAAAATGAAATTGAGATCCGATTCAAGATTGATAGCTCAAAAAAGACATCATCTTGAGAGGGCATATTGAAAATCCCACCTTGATAAGGTGAGGATATTTTCCAAGTGTTTAAAAGGTAGGTGGTTACCAATTAATTTTGAGAAGGATGTCCACACTATCTAATAGATTGAATCCTTTTTACTAAGTTTTTTTCCTAAAAGTTCAACATTAATAGTTTTTTTGTATTCTATAAAGAGAATATTATTATTCTCAAATAAATAAAAATTAAATAATTATTTTCAAATCGAAACTATATATTAAACTGAATTTCTACCAAAAGAATAAAAGTATTAGACGATTGTCCATTTTCGTCTATATTTAAAAAAATTTCGTTGAGGTCACTTTTCTTTTAATTTCTAAATAATGTAACATGATATATAAAATTAGTTATGATTTTGGGTTGCTTTCGCATCGCATGACATCGGTTATTGGCTCAGATAGAACAACGCGAACACGTTTTCAAAAAAACAAAAAAACGCGAAAACAACATCGAGAGCTAGAGAGAGTGAAGAATGGCGATGATAGCTTCAATGGCGTCCTTCTTCATCGGCCTCTGTCTCTGCTCCTTCGACACTATGCGAAGAATCTCTTTGTTGTACCTTGATGACGGTGGTATGAATTTCTCCGTTTCTCTCTCTCCCTCTCTTTACGATTCTCGTCTCCGTTTGTGTTCGATCATTAATTTGTTGATTATCACTGTTTGTTTTGTTGATTTTCCATCTCGATTGAGGTCTCCGATAAGCTTTTTATGCTCTTTTTTTGTTTTTGTTTATATAATTGCTTGAACTCTACTCGCTCCTTTTCAGCTCTGGTCGATGTCGATTCAGTTGAAATCGCAGGCTGTTTTAGTCATTTTCTGAGGTAGAATGTGTAATTTGTGGTTCGATGGTTTAAGAAGTAAGTGATTCTTGTTGTAAATTGAATTTGGTCGACTGTTTCTGATTGTAACGATTTTAATCTCATTTTTTGTGGTTTCATCTGTAGATTTGCTATTCGTAATGGCAATCATGGGGTGTTCCTTACTTTTTTTGAAGTTTTGGCTTCGATTTCTCTCTATTAATCCATATTTTCTATTCATGAATGTGCTTTATCTGTCAATAGGTGCCTCCACCGTAAAATAATGTTAATCGTATGTATTCTACTAAAACCTTTCAACGAATTTATTCACATTTGCCTGATCTATAGAGTTCCAGAATTGTGTTGAAGTGTGCTGGTTTGACATTAAATTCATTGAAAAGTAAAAGTGAATTTTCTGTTCCATACTTTTTATATTTGTCGATTGGCCGTGATAGTTGGATATGAATATCTCTCTACTTATGCAGCATTTATCTGTTTGTGGATATTATCATCTGCTACAACAATTGCTTTGCAATGAGCTAATGATAGTGACATATGGACTATAAGAGGGACTTGCATTGCATCTTCACCTCATACTTCAGCAATAATCCTTCCCTTTTTGTGTTCTTCGTAAATTATTGTGCTTTCATTTTTCCTTCACGGTGCCTTTGTCAATAGGATTGTTATTATGAATAGTATAGGGGTATATGGGTAATTAGTTAGGAGTTTGTTAGATGAATTGGGTTATAAATAGAGGAGGTGGGGAATATTTCGATCATTTTGGTTTAGGTCTTGAGTGAGCTCAAGAATGGCAGGATCCAAATAACCTCTAAACTTGGTTTATTGTGTATTTTAGTTCCTTTTATTAATAGAGCTCTTGTTCTTTTGGGTTCTTATCAGAAAGTTTTGTCCTCAACACCAAACATGGATTCTATGCTGTAATAAGTGATATTTATTAATGATAAACTGATATTTGGTATTTCTTGATCTTAAATTGCTTTACACCTGTTCCACAGTTGCAAGACTTTGGTCTGTTCTGAGCTGTTAAGGGGAGAAGGCGCCGATGACTGTAGCTGGTAATGCCACCCAAGCAAGCCCTAGTGATTTTTTTGAAAATCTCTTAGACTGGGTGAAACAGCTCAAGAGAAGATTGCTTCATTTTGTCTATCGTGTTGGAGATTTAGACAAGGTCATCAAGTATGTTCGTTCTATACATTATGAATAAATATTGTTTCAATTTATAGTTGAACTAAGATGAGACCAGGAAGGTTAAGAAACCAAGGAATTTAATTGCAGGTTGTTGTCCATGTGCTCAGATTCTATACAGAGTGCCTTGGAATGAAGTTACTTTGAAAACATGACATACCGGAGGAGAAATACCCAATTTCTTTTCTTGAGTTTTGTCCATAGGATTAACACTTCGTGATAGAACTCACTTACGGTAAGATATGAGCTACGTGACTGCCATTCGGCTACTTAGATAACTTCTGAAGTTTTAGATTTCTTCTGGGCTATTCTGAAAAAACAGCATTTAAAATCGAAGGGCAATATTCCTTCATAGAAATATGGGATGGTGTTATTTGTGGCATACTTAGTTTTCTTTTGGTTGGTTATTGTTCCAGATTATGGAGGCGAGAAATATGATATTGGGCACTGGGTTTGGCCAGTTTGGTATTGTAAGGTCCTATAATTGCAAACTGCATTCAGTTAGTATATGCATGTACAGACTTATCCTTACTTGCATTTGCAAACCAAAAGGTTTGATCTCTCATATCATCTACATGCGCAGATTATTAAAGGTTTTTGTGTGATATTGATAGGTTTGGCCTTAAAAGAATATTAAGGCATAGTATAAGAGTATATAGACAATTAGTTAGGGAGTTAGTTAGAAGATTATGGTTATAAATAGGAGGAGTATGAGTACTGTAAGGCATCTTTGGATTGTATGAGAATTAGGGCTTGAGAGATCTCAAGAGTTAGGGAGGGTCTAAGTATCTCGAATCACTAGACTTATCTTGTATGTTCGTGATGGTTTGCTAATAGATAGATTTAGATTCTATCATATATTTGTGCTAGAAGACTTTTTTTGTATGCCTTATTGCTCTTTCATTTTTTTTTCTCAACGAAAGCTCAGTTCATTAAAAAAAATATATATATATTAAAGGAGCAAGCTAAAACATAAAGTAATTGTTTTTTAAGATTCTGATTATTGTTTCGAAGTCATTAACATAAAATATATACTTTCCAGGTTTTAATGGACAAGTGAGTTTCTCCGATAGTATAACAAATGTCGTGCCTATAAATTACAGTATTTAAGAGGCAACTCGCCTATGGCAAGAGGCGAGGCGACCTCAGGATTGCGCGCCTCACAAACATCTGGGGCAATCTATTTGAACCAGGCGCGCGCCAAGAATTTGGCCCTTGAAAGGTGGTCTCACCGTTATTGATCTGGTTGAAGATCCGAATGGTTATAAGTTTGAACTTATAGAAATGGATGGGACCTACTCCTGAACCATTATGCCAAGTTATGAAAGGTAAGACTGTGTAGTTTCTTTCAGTTTTAGTTGACAGTCTCTGTTCACTTCATTTTTTATTCACTTCTTTAGCTTTCCTGAATATCAATGATGTAGTAATTTATATCTTATATCTTCATCTCTTTTTTTTCATTTTTTATTCACTTTTCGATGCATGTAGAAAAGTGTTAGTCACATTTATAAATGTATGTATTGAAGAAGTTGAATGGCTGTTTTAAAAAGCTCACCCGACACGGACCTTTAAGTCACATGTCTAGCATCACGCCTTGAATAAAAGGGTGCATTCTAAACATGTGCCTCTCTGTGAAGGGTTTATATATGTATGGGAAATGAAAACATTTTCATTGATAAGATAGAATGTTACAAGATTTTGGGTTAGGTTCTCAGCCATTTTTACTTAAGTTTTTTTTAAAAATTTAATTATTAAATAAATAAATTTTACTAATCTACAGAGCAAAAAACTTATGTTTAGGGTTTTTGTTGAATATATATTTTTTATAATATTTTTTTCCAACTATGCTATCTCTTCTTTATAAATCTTATAAAATGCGCCTCACAACAAATTCTAAACTTTTTTTTTTGCGACTTATGCTTAAGTTCCATGAAGCTATTGTGCTTAGGGATGTTTACGGGGCGGAACGGGGCTGGAGAATGGCTTCTCCATCCCCGCGAAATTCACTATTTTTTTTGTGGGGATCGGGGAGGGGATTCCCCGCCGGGGAATTCGCGGGGATTGGGTTTCTCGCGGGAAAATTTTCCCATTCAATTTTTTTTTTCTTTTTTCTTTTTTATATTTTTTGAATTATAATCTTAAATAATCAAATTTTCTTATAAAATATTTATAAGTTTCAATTATATTTTTACCTATCAAGAAAAAAATGTTCATTTGAATATATAATTTTACTAAAAAATATTTATTTTATCTAAAAAGTAAAGTAATTAAATGAGATAAAATTTTTTTAAAAAAAAATGTAAACGAAGCGGAGATCGGGGAAACGGGGATGGGGAATGTATTCCTATCCCCATTTTTCCCACGGGGAATTTTTTCTCCTCGTCAGGGGCGGGTTTCCGCGGGGAAAATGGACATCTCTAATTATGCTGAAGCTTTTAAAATCATGTGGTGGTAAGGATCTATAGCGTTTGCTAAGTGTTTATTGTGGATTATTGCCCCTCTCTTTAGCACGAATTCAATTTATGTTAATAATGTTTACCTTCTACTGAAATCCACATTTTATGTGAACCTACATGCCCGTGACTATCTGAGTATAGTTGGTTTTATCATAACTAAGAAGTGAAGGATTCAATTTAGGGTGTTCGCTTACCTAAAAGTTAATTTTCTGTGGGCTACGGATTTCCTTTCTACAGTTTTGGTGGGTGCCCCTTTCAATGGGCTCAGAAACAATTTAGGGTGTTTGCTTACCTAAAAGTTAATTTTCTATGGGCTACGGATTTCCTTTCTACAGTTTTGGTGGGTGCCCCTTTCAATGGGCTCAGAAAATTGATCTGGTTGGCTTTGGTGCGAGCTTTCCTTTAGAATATTTGGTTGGAAAGGAATAGACGGGTTTTCATGGACATTTCTTACAGTTTTGATTGCCTTTTAGAGATTGTTCTTTCTAATGTTTATTTTTGGTTCAAGCACATTTTTCCTAGTATTTTTAATTTATCTTTTTTATTTTTTTATTTTTTTTTATCTCCAATTAGAAATCATTCTTGTAATAAGTTTTGTTTTTCTAGGAGTTTTCAACTCCAAATTTCGTAAATCTATGAAATGTTTCTTTGATCAACAAATGTAATAGGATCAGACGGTATGTCTGGTGACATCAGAAAATTGTTAGTAACTTGATTCTATGTTTAATTGCTCATATAGTACGTACACTATAACAATACTGGGTTATGGACAAAAGTTCTGCTCTGGAGTTGAAATACAATTATGGTGTCACAGCTTATCTGCTCAGGTATAACAGTTTTCAAGTTTTTACCAAATCGTTTTTCTTATTGAATTTACTGGGAAAATCATGTTAAGAAATATGAATAGTAAGATATTTCGAAATTAGTAAAGTAATAACTCTTTTAATGAACAAAAGCATCTCAGAAACATTCCCCATTATTGTGATTTCATGATATCAATTGTGATGTGATTCTACTGATTTTTTTTTTTTTTGTTAGTTACTCCTCTGTGAAAAGATTGCTAGAACTGCAAAAGAAGTGAACCTGGATCGTTGCCTGGTATTGACACCAAGATTACTCCTTTCAATGATTTCCAGTTTTGCAAAAGTTTAAGATTGGTTTGCCACAAATTAACCACCGAATATATTTGTGAAAACTACCAATTTTTAACAAAAAAAAAATAGCCGTTTTTCTTTTAATTAGTGTTGTATATGTTTTATTATAATTTATTTTTTTTAAAAATAGATGTATTTTTAATCAATTTTTGAACCTTTATTTTACTTCCCAACTTAATAGAGGTTAAAATTGCAACAATTTTCAAGTTTACGGTTCAATAATATAAATTGATACAACTTTGCAAGTTTATGGATAATTTTTTTTCTTGGGTATATTAGATGAAGAATATTGTAAAAATAGTTTGCTTTTATTTTTATGAAAATAGAAGTCATCGCATGTTTTATTTATTTTTTTATTTTATAAAACAAGAACAAAAAGGTGTTATAAAAAAAATTGAAAAAAAACAAAAATAAAATTTTGAAAGCACAAAATATTAGGAAGAAAAAGTTTAGAAAAATGGCAATATTGGGTAGAGAAGTTAGAAAAAAGTTTATAGATTGAATTTAGAAAGAGAAAAGTTTTAGAAAAACGAAATGTTTGGGAGTGAAAAGTCAAGAATTTTAAGGTTTAAAAGGAAAAAAATCTATTGGAAGGTAATGGAAATTTTAAAGATGAAGAAAATTTATGGAGAGAGAAATAACATTGGCTAAATGAAAGAGTTAAAAAAAAAAAAAAAACTCTTGTTACCATTTACTTGATTAAAAAAATTTGATTACCCATTTTATTTTCATAATGAATTAGAAAATTTTTGAATTCTTACTAATAAAATTTCAAAAACAAAAACTAGTTTTTAAAGAACTTTTTTTTTTAGATTTCAGAATTTATAAAAGAGAGTTGCACAAAACAAAGACAAATGATTGATGAAAGTATTTAGAGAAAAATATATTTTGTCTCTGATTTTTGTGTTTCAAAATCAAATAGTTTTTTTTTTTTTTTTTTTTTTTTTTTTTTTTCAATCAAATAGTTTTATCATTGATATTTAAAAAAAAATAAGTTTCTTTTTAATCCTTCACATTTCAATAATACTCAATGTTATACAATGAAATTAAATAATCTTTATGTTTATGTTGACTACAAGAGACTAGACTAATTTTAATATATTAATAAAGTGATTATTTTTATAATGACATAAAATAAATTTATAGAAAAAAATAAGTATAATCATAAATTTAAAAAACATAAATTAATTCAAATTATACAGGATAAAAATATTTAATTTTGAAATATAAAGATCAAATTAACTCCAAACTTTTATAGATATATACAAAAAATTTTAAAAAAAGTATTTTTCCCAATTATTTATAAGCTTACTTTAAGAGTTTAAGGAAACAAAAAATCGAACCATAAAAATAAAAACTAAAATCTGCGACGTAATTTTTATGCATTCAGCCGAAATTACCAAATTTCTTGGTCTTGCAGGTTTGTTTGCGAAGACAACCTTGATTTACTGAACGAGTCTCGGCGCCAAGCCACCAAGAAACTATGAGTAGCCTTTTTCCACGTGTACAATCAAATTAATAAAAGCTTTGAAAGCAATTTACCTGTAGAATATGTGCAAAGTCCAATTCAGCATTTCTGCCTCATTATCATCTCTTATTTTATTATATATTCCCATATTCCTGTGGCCAACCCCATTTTCCCAACTTCCACATCCCACCATGTAAAAAGACCTTTTTGCCCCTTAGCAAACCATGTATTGTGTTCCCTCAAGCTTAACAGCCAGTATTCACAGGCACTATAGTGGGCTCGAGACTTTTTTCAGCTTAACCAGTTTAATAACCCCACATACACACACACACACACACATATATATATATATACATACTCCAACCTACAATTTCCATATCTACATTTAATTTAATTTATATTTTTGAAAACCAAGCTAAGATAAGCAACTTAATTTCCATATCTACATTTAATTTAAGTTGAAAACCAAGCTAAGATAAGCAACTTGTAAAAACATTTTGAATGAAGTTAAGAAACAAAAAGATTGAATTAGAGAATTTGGTGAAAACCAAACTTAAATTTCAATATCCACTTTGAGCCAAATCTCCGATTCTCTCAAGTTTTCAAAACCTTCCATTCGCGAAAAAATTGCGAAGCAAAATATGATCACAATCCGCAATATATAACCTGAACCCAGAAAAATGTCAGTACCATCAAAATGTATGTTAATTATAGATGACAATGACGATTTTAATTTTCCAGCATAACTATGCTTTTCTTGAAGATGGTTATCATTACTAAACTGTTCATCAATCCGTAGAAATAAACAGTGGCCATAAAAAAGTTGACATAAATAAACAGTGGCCATAAAAAGCCTTGCACTTCTAGAGGCAAGATGGTCCTTAGAACATCTTCATAGCTTCGAGGATATTCGAAGAATGACGAACCTAACAAATTTCTGTATAATTAATTAACGGATTTAACCGATAACGCTCACCTGTAATCAGTAATCCTTGCATAAAGAGGACAGCACATAGTATAGTTCGGTACTCTGATGTTGGCAACCTCCAAAGAAATATTTTATGAACACTTTTAGCTCATAACTGCAGTAAGGTAGATTCTAAAATTCTATAGTTCTAGGAAGCGCCAATTCCTATCCATATGATCAAAGAAATTAAGACCCCGTTTGATAACCATTTTGTTTTTTGTTTTTTATTTTTGAAATTTAAGCCTACAACAACTATTTTATCATTGATTTTTTCTTATTTAGATATTTACATCTTACCTATATTCTAAGAAACAAAACCAAAATTTGAAAACAAAAAAAAAAACGTCCAAAAAGTTTGTTTTTATTTTTAAAATTTGGTTAACATTCACATATTTTCTTAAGAAATGATGGATACATGGTAGGAAAGATGAAGCACATCGTAAGAAATTTGAATAGAAATAAGCTTAAATTTCAAAAACAAAAAACAAAAAATCAAATGATTATCAAACGGGAGACTAGGTAAGCAGGTAAATTACCAGGTTCGCAATTTTCGTAGTAAAATTTTGCCCAATAGCAATAGAATCACTTTCTCAACAGTCAGATGCCGAAAATAGATGTTCCAGATTGTTGTAGCTTTGCTGGTTTGTAAAATGCTGATCTCCAGATCTGTAGGCCAAATTTCATGAACGTTTTCTTCAAAAAAAACCTGTCATTCAATAGCTTCCATAATCTTTATTGCACAAATCTGAAGAGAAAATATCCTGCAAATTACATACATATAAACTGATAACACATTTAAAAGAATTTCTAGAAGATCTTTCAAATCTAGCACAAGTTAAGGGACTAAAAAAGGAGATATATTAATCTTTAAAAGTTGATATACTTGAAATGTCAAAAAAAAAGTTCATATACTTGTTTTTTAAGCTTTGTGGCACATAGCTCAGATAAAAACCATAGAAGATGAAAATAGTAAAATCATTTTAAAAGGTTCAGATAGGTTCGGATCTGGGTGACAACAAGAGATTCTACAATTAAGCTCACCATGGGTTTCGACTAGAATGTGATTTTAATATTCAGAACACATTTTAGAATTATTAGAAGAGTCAAAAAGTACTAGCAGAGGAAATATTTCATTTAAGAACAATACTTCTAATAGACTCTGCCCTATTCAATTAAAATCCATTATAAAAACCATAGGATGCTTCAGGTCTTTAAAGAGCCCCTTAGTTTCATGCTTTAGTATAAAGTATGCTGAATAAATTAAGAATGCACTCACAATAATAAAAGAGGTATTATTGGGCAATATGAACAAGTACTAAGATCCATATTGCCTTACAAAAGGAATCTTAAAATATAATAACAAAAATTGGTTAAAAAGCACGAAATTCTTTCACACCAGTAATGTTACATAGAACCATAGGTACAAGATTGCTGTGATTCACTTCTATTTACACAGCAGAAGCCATGCTTCAGTAAGTTGGTATTCTGTAACCACCAAAGCATTTTAGTCACCTTTGCAAACAAAAAAAAAAAAAACATGAGCTTGCAATAGTTCGGGGACTAACACGGTCGTTAAACGAGCAAGCATGTTGTGGCTTCATCCAATAAATCACCAGAATCTCTTCGACTACATTGCAAATGGATAAGGATAATATAAAATCATTGCATTTTGCAGCTTCATAGATGTAGTTATAGAATAGTCCTGGCCAGATCTGTTGCTAAATCGTTTAGTAAATGGTCAGAGAAAATGAAAACACAATAGAGCGAGCAGCAACAAAAGGTAAAATCAAAACAGAACCAGGTAGATGTATTGAGGGCTTACCATTTCGATTACTTGGCAGATGAAATTCTCTGCAATGATGAAATCCAGCTACTTGAAGGACCAATCCTTTGACCATTTCCATGTACAGGGTTTGGAGATTCAGTGGATTGCAAAGGTTTAGAAGAATTTCCTCTTGAGCTAACCACAGGTGCAAGTGATGAACTGGCCATGCGAGGATCATTTAGAGCCTACATTATTAATATAGATAACCAGTAAGCCATTGTAACACTAATAGGACACCGGGAAAATGTAAAATATATAGTAAGGTACGATCAATATTATTCTTTAAAAAATAAGATTGTTTTAAAGTCATCATAAAGATCACTTACATTCATGTCAAGAGCATTGTCAGAACTCAAATTTTTTGGAGTTGGTTGTTTAAAATGTAGTCGTACTGCAGGGCTTGAAACATTTTCAGACCTTATACGATCTGTAACCTCAGCTGGATAAGTATTAAATCCACCTGTACAATAAATATTAAGGAAGTCAATTACTTATAACAATACAATGTCAAATCTGACATTGAATACGAATCAGACAGAAAACTAACCTTGACGATTCTCCCCTTCCATAGGCATTGCATGATGATTATGCGTACCACTAAGAACCGGCTGAAATAAGAGGTAATATACCGTACTTAGAATCATGATTATGTTAGTTCCAATTTCAACCAATAAAACCATCACATAAAGATACAATGGTAACTAGGGTAAGATTCTTACAGACACGCGTGGCTGAGCTCTGTTCTTCTGTGACTGCTGATACTTTATGATTGTCCAATCAAAAACATAATCGAATTCATATTCTGCATAAAAACAAATAGTTAAGCATCATAACAGTTCATAGGTCTCAATCAAATAGGAATACTGTCGAACAACGTTTACACAGAAACATATCTACCTTCACGAGCAAATAAGTCACGGAACAATCGCTTTAAGAACCCATAATCAGGTCGCTGATCAAATGTCAGAGAGTGGCAGTAATGGAAGTATGAAGCAAACTCCACGGGATGAGACTTGCATAGGACCTTCAAGAATCATAATAAAAGTAGATGCATAAGCTCAAGAATATATACACTTAGCCAAGACCCCATAGATTTGGTTAAACATACCTCAATAGGAGTAGATAACTTCTTCTCACATATTTTATCATATTTTTGCTTCTTTGTGGCAGCTTTAAGTCCTTGCCATGGCAGGCTGTGAATGGAAATTTTAGTCATTAATAGAAAATGAATACTGTCCCTATCACTATCAATACTTGGATTAAGATATGGGATACACTGAAATAACATCCCACACAAATGCCACAACTTTCTTTTGAATGAAGGAGACAATGTTGTGCATAACTAATTAATAGTAATAAAAGCGGCGAAGACAATGGTATACCTTCCTCTCAAAAAGTATAGAAGCACATATCCAAGGGACTCCAAATCATCCCGCCGACTTTGCTCTAAGAAGAAGACATTAATGATAGTGAGAAGACGAGATCCAAGTCACAATTCAAAACAAATGTTCAAGTAGTAAACTCAGGAGTCTAAGTAAACTAACTTACCAATTCCAAGATGAGTATTGCAACTAGCGTAACGTGCTGTCCCTGTTAAGTTTTTGTTCTCCCTGTTGGAATGAATTGTAAACAAGTGAAGGTTATTCACTGATTTAACAGGTTATATCCCAATTTTTCAAATCCAAAATGAATATTTAAAGCATGAGTAGAGGTTCCAAACTTCCAAGAGTAATTGAGGAGATACCTATAGGGGATATGCCGGTTGGTAGTTGCATCACGATATCTTTTTGCTAATCCAAAATCTATTATGTAAACCTGACAAGACCATGAACGTAAGAACGTAAGCACGGACAAGAAAAAGAAGTTAACAAGAACACCTTGAAGTAATTGATTGATAACAACAGCCAATTTTACAAAACGAATAATAACCTGATTTGCTTTACGTCCAAGGCCCATAAGGAAGTTATCAGGCTTTATGTCTCTGTGCAGAAATCCTTTGGAATGCACGTACTCTATTCTTGTGATCTTCAACATAAAAAATTAAAATGAATGAGACTAGAAACTAATAGTCACGGAAGAGAATAAATCTCCAAGCATTTAATAATCATGCACATCCTGCTTGAGTAACAAAAGCATGATGCTACTCACCATTTGATCGGCCAACATCAAGACTGTCTTCAGCGACAATTTCCTCCCACAATATACAAAGAGATCTTCGAGACTTGGTCCAAGCAAATCAAGGACAAGCACGTTCTCCTCCCCGTCTATACCGGACCATTTAGTACCAGGAATACCACCTGAATTAAGACGAAAACAATCAGCCAACTCCCTCAGAGCTAGTATCATCCTTCAACACAAGCAATGAACTACCTAAAGTTCGAAAATCATATCATAATTGCTTACGTACTTCCTCCTTGAAGAATATTGTATAATTTAGCCTCATAAAGCAACTGCGGATGCTTCGTTTTATTGTTTTCCTGCCAAAGAAAACCAAAATATCAGTAAAGCCGAAGCTCCAATCTCCATTCCATGGACCAAATTTCCACACACAAAAACTCCAACTGAGAAAAATCGAAGAAAGTATTCCACAAAATCCAAAAAAAAGAAAAAGAACAAAAGATCAACCAAGCACAAAATCAATCAATCAAAAGCTCAAAACGATCAGAACTCACAATTTTGACCGCAACGATTTCGAACGTCTCAATATGAGTAGCTGAAACGAAAATCACACAAAACTCAGCCGCAAATAAAAAAGAAGCTTGTACAAAAACTGTAAGCTGAAAAATTCAAGCACATCGGCTCAACAACAACAAAAACAAGAACTCACCGAGGTAGATTTCGCCGAACGATCCGCTTCCGATCTTGCGGCCAAGCTTATACTTACCGCCGATTACGCGTTCCATATCGAAAGATCAAGTGGATCGGATTTGCAGAGATCGGTCAGAGCATGAACAAAACGAGGGTTTCGAAAATTTTCGAAGAAGATGAAATCCGAAAACAAAAAATTCAAAAAGTATATATATGCAATAGAAGGGGAAAAAAAATTTAGATTTATACGTATTATAAATGTATAGATTGAAATACGAATAAATAAATAATTGAGAGAAATGAATAAATGAAAGCCACAAAAACAAAGGACAGGTAGAGACCAGAAGGGCGTTTTCGTTGTTACGCAGGGATAAACTTTAAAGCTTAGGGGTAGTTTTGGGATTTCATCCTACGTGGATTTGTTGACCTATTGACTTTTTTTTATTTTCGGTCACGGATTGTGACTTTGCCGGTTGGCTTTTTCAATTTTTATTTGTTTTTATTTAATTGGAGGGTTTGGTGGGATTAAATAATTAAGAATAATTCATTGCAAGCTCTATACGCCCATTTTATTTTATTTTTTTATTATCATATTTTATGTAAAACTTCTTTTTTGGCTGCTGTTGTCGGCTTTCACGAAGTAATTTCCAGGCTTGTTCTTATGCCCCCACCTTCTTTTTAGAAACACACCAAGCAGCTTCATTCAACACAAATACAAGAGTTCTTCTGATCCTTTAGGGTGTGTTTGGCAAAGGGAATGGTAATGATTATGTGAAGAATGGTAATGAGGAGGAGAATAGAATGATTATTTATGTTTGGGGTGAAGGTAATGATCATGAAGAGAATGATTATTTATATTTGAAATAAAGGTAATGATTATGGAAAAAATAAAATAATGAATATGATATGAGTAAAAAATAGTGATGTGATGTATGAAAAGTTGTTAGAAAGAGAATAAAAAGTAGTTAGGGAGAGAATGAAAAAAATGATTTTTGGAAAATGTGATTATGGAGAGAATAACTTTCGTTGACCCAAACACGGAGAATCATCTCCATTCTTATTCTCCTTTTTATTCCTGGTGGCCCAAACACCCCCTTAATGAGGGGAGATAATCCCTTAAAAAAAACATTACTTGAATCGGGAGGAGCCAAATTAAAAGAATAATAACAATAATAATTTGACATATAATGTCCTAGATCAACAACTATGTTGCATGATCTCAATTATGGAAAAAAGATAAATTATCTACCTAAGAGATTCACTCCTTAATTCAACAGTAATATTGTTAAACTCTATTAGATCTTTAAAATCCTCGAGAATAGCATATATCATCACTGAACTTGATCGGACCAAATTTGGCCTACTTTTATATGTTTATTTCTTGTTAGTTTGGAAGTTTTTTTATTTAATAAATTCATATTTTACACGAAATTGATCAAAAGAAGCTACATCGAAATATGATTCAAACGCAACAAACCAGAGGTCAATTGGACACCTAAGCAAAAAGATATTGCAAAAACAAAAATATGCCTAGGGTTAGCTGCGAGCTGCGCGCGAAACATTATAAAAGCGACAGTTTTCTTATTTTTAGGTTATGGTGGGCTAGAGAGCTCGGACTTGGGCGCCGTCTTTTGCTACTTTTCGTCTCTTCCTCTAGTTTTCTCCCATCTCATTAGATTTTGGTGTCTGGGGTTCATTATTTTGATGTTCTATCTTTAGATTCTTGTTCATATTCTTATCATATGTTTTTTTTTTTTATAGATTGACAACCTATTGCTTTCAATTGAATGTATGACCGTTAGATTTAGCTAATAGTAGGGTTGTCCCGTGTTTGCATAGAAGTAGAGTTTTCCTCTTTCATTTTTGTAGATTGCATGTTAAGACCTAAGAATCAAGAGAATGAATTAGTCAAATTAAGAGTACATGCTTAGTTTAGTTAATTTATCTTAATCAATCCATAGAACTTAAAAGCGGTTAGTTACGTGAATGTCATCGTGCCCAACTAATTAGGACTAATTAGACTATTTAACTCAACGTATGGACTACTATCGTGCCTAGCTAATCGAGTTAATTATGAATTAGAGGACCTAAGGTTACTTAGGGACTTTATCGGCTTTTCCGATAAGGTCGATTAGGTAGAGATTGTTGGATAATTTATTTCATTAGGTCATCTATGATAGAAAATATCATTGTTACTTGTGTTTACCTCGATTCAATGCCCAAAGTTTAATATCTATCATTTATTTTTATTATTTTAGTCATTTTATTTTCATTCTCTCAAATCCGCCCAAAATTCGTGTCAAATAAGAAAATTAAAAAGATAGAAATTAAGTTATTCAGTTCTTTGTAGTTCGACTCGGTCCACTTTAAATAATACAAATATTTAACTTTAGATTGAAATTTATAAATGTATTTGATAGACCCCTCGACAAAGTCCTGTCAAATAATATTGTTAAACTCAATAAGATCTTTAAAATCCTCGAGAATAGCATCTAGCATCACTGAAGAATCATATTCGATCAAGATCGGGGGAAGGGGATGCATCGTTCCTTATGCCTTCCTGAACAGCCAATGCTTCCATAATCTTAGCTTCAAAACTTGTCAATCTCGATATATATCCCATCATTATAGGCCAAGCCTCATGGTCACGAAACACCCATTCAATGCCTCATTTTCCCTATTTTGCAATCTCATCCTGCATTGGCATTCATATCTTCCATGCATTTACCTTTGGCGGCTACCAAACTGCACGTGCATAGAGGTCACTCTAAGGGCATCTATACCCGTCAAGGAACCAATATATGAATCAATAGTTTATATATCATCGTTTTTAACACAAGCTCATTTTCATTCTTGTAGTTTCGAAATAGTATCTTAACTTGTTAATTTTAAACAATATTATATAATACAATTTCACTTCAAAATTAATAGTGAGAAAAGTAACTCATATTTCTTATAAATATATTAAAGACTTCTTATATTTGAATTTGTGGACCGAAAATACTTACTTAAACTTACTCACTTGGGTTTGATCTAAATTTTTATGATTAAATACTAGCTTAGATTTTACCAACTTTGACTGGATCGGAATTTAAGGAACCAATTAATAGAGATCTGAAATCTTATTAGATAATATGAAGTTACATCGCAAAACCAATTGATAATAAAAGAGTAAATCCATATCTCTCATGAGATGTTGAAAACTCTTCGTATTTTCAATGCACCACAAACTAAATATCTCCAACAAATAATTCTAAGATTTATATTTTAGTAGTTTCAATTCTAAGATTTGGATTCTAAATACATAGCTTTAAACCTAAAGCCGCAAACTCATGTTAAAGATATTAGTATATTAATATATGATTGGATTAGTTATTATTATGTTGATATTAATTGTACTATTGTAAAGCCAAATGAATCTCTAAAGCTATATAAAGTTGTTTATATCTCAAATGTAATGTGTGACGCTATGTACAAACTCGGAATGGAGTAAACTTACAAAACCATGCCAAGCTGCAAATCAGACTCATCAATTTCTGTTTGTTTTCTCCGACAACTAGGATCATACCACGTCATCATTTGTCCGTGACTTGGAAGATAAATGAATGCCTTATAATTTTTTCAATAAAATAGTTTTTTTTTTTTTTTTTTCCTTTATTTCTTTTCAATAAAAAGATGCTTCGTTTACCAGCTTGATTCCTCGAACGCATTCTATTTTTGTAGAAATATACACTTTTTTTCATTTTCTTCTTTACCAAAGACAAATGTGTAACAACTCATTATCATTGTTAGTTAATCAGAAAGTTCCCAATTTGTTTCTCTAAAAAAATAATTGTTGTATTTTCAAAAAAATTCAATTTTAATTTATATATTTTTAATAACATGTAAAATTAGTCTATATTATTAACTTTTTTTTTTTTAAATCGATAAATTGCAACTTCGCTCTCCTAATCTAGTTTAAGCGAATTCCAATAGTTTCGAACCACGAATCTCTCAATGCAATCGTGCCTTAAAGTCTTTGACCTCAACCGCTCGACTGTCCTTAAGGACTATATTATTAACTTTCCTATGAAAAACTCATACTTTTTAGCTTAATTTTTATAAGTTTTAAAAATATGTTTAGATTTTATTTTTCTCAAATGAAATTTTTAATATTTATTAAACCAATTTTATGATTATTATCTTTGAATAAATGATAGAGATTAATTTTAAGATTTATTTAGTTTAAAGAAATTAAAATTAGACATTTTAAAATATCCAAACTAAACTAAAATAAAATTTAAATACATGAAATAAAACATAATTTTAACATTTGTTATTCAATATTCTAAAAAAAACATTTGTTATTCAATTATTCTAACATGTGTGGTGTATGTTTTTAATGATAAATTTATAATATTCTAAAAAAAAGTGATAAATTTCTAAGAAAGTAACATTGTTAACAAAATGTATCTACCGCCAGATGATTAAGTTTTGGATTATTTTATTTTATTCTTTTTTAGTACAATGTTTTGAATTATTTTTAATCACGTTATAACTTGAGTTTTGATTTATAAGAAGAAAAAAATTGTTTGGTACTTTTAATTAAAAAGAAAGTTTAGGACCAAACTGACTTGATGAGATCAGTACATCTAACGATTAAGAGGTTAAATGTTCAATCCAAATTATGTATTATCAATATAATATTATTGTTAATATTATGACTATGGTTGTTATTATTTTTTAAAAATTATTTATAATTATTTTATGAATTTTACTAATCGTGTAAGTTTTTCAAAAAAAAATAAAAAGAGTTTAGGTTATATGATAAATTGGGCTGGATTGGATGGCCCATTCAAACTAATTGAATTGGGCCCATCAAGTGCAAACTAGAGCAAAATATTTATTTAGTCCCTAAATTGAAATTTAGGTTCACTAAATCTTTACATAAATTATAAAAACTTATATTTACCTTAAAACAAATGGATAAAATATGTACTTCCCAAATGTGCTAACAAGGTATGCAAATTAATATATATGGGGTAAAATATATTATGACACAATAATAATTAAAGTTAGAGTATGTAATCTCTTTAGTTATTAAATTGTATGGTTCGTTCCTTAGCACAAAATTTTGAAAGTTTAAATCAAATATTACAAATTTACAACATAATTGAAATTTAGACGACTTAAATGAAATTTAACTTAACTAAATAAACCAAATCAAATAAAATTAATCCCCCGATCATTTAATCACAACCCAGGCACCAACGCTAGGAATTCCCCGATAAACCACAAACAACAAATAATACCCCGGCGGCGCAATGATACCGGACGGCGGCGATACCACGGTGGCCGTGTAAGCTCCGGCGCCGCTCTCCGTCACTCCCTTAACCGCCAAAACAAGAAGCCTCTGGTTCATGGAATACCCGTGCGTGGTGAACGGCGGCGGATACATTGTAATCTTAATATCATTCTCCGGATTCAATTCCCCGTCGACTTTCAAATTAAACTTCACATCGAATTCCGCGGCGTATGTCCAAAACGGTTTCATTTCCTTGGCGGCGACGACGGGGCGAAAATCGGCGAACGAGGGATCGAGATACGGCGGAGAGAATCGCTCGACTCTCAATTCCGTTGGGTATTTGACGTTGTATAGGTAGCCGGGGTTGGTGTTGCTGCCGGCGATGAGGATTTGGCCGTCGGCGAGGAGGGCGGACGTGGAGTGGTACATTCTTGGGATCTTGCTGGCGAGGAGTGGTTTAAATCGTTTGTCATTGGGGTTGTTTGGCGAGTAGAGAACGGGCGTGAAGTTTGGAGTATTGGCGAAATTCCAAGCCGAGGTGCCGTCCATTGCGCCGTTAATCATCAAAAGATCGCCGTTTGGGAGAATTATCATGTCCCCCATAACTCTTGGACTTGGCATTGTTTCTTTCTTCCATACATCGTTGGGTTTTGTGAGCTCTAATCGATTGCAGTCTTGTAATGCTGGCATGAAGTTCTGCTTCTGCGCCGCCTGATACGCCTCCGGTTTTGCTCCGCCGCATATGATAACCTGGACGAAAGGTTATCGTTTGCCCGTAACTTATTAGCTTAAACTTTTATACTAAGTATCGGGGATCACAATTAAAAATCCATGTTTAAGGTAGATGTGACATCATGTGAGCAAGTATACAATTTTATTTTTTTTAAAAATTATATTGTTCATAAAAAGTAGAATTGTTTCGCCACTTCATAAAGGACTTTGAGTATGAGTTCAAACTGTAGTGACTATCTACCTAGAAATTAATTTCCTTACGAGTTTCTTTGTTATTCAAATGTTGTAGTTGAGGTGTGCGAAAATTGATTCGGACAGTCATGAATATTAAAAAAAAAATGTTTTGCTCAGATGATACCACATATGTTTTTAGAGATATTGATTTTGAGATAATATAAACATTATTTACTATTTAGTAGTAATTTTACCTTAGGAGAGATTTTGGACTTATTAGTATATCATTTTCTCTCATCACATTTGAGGTCATATATTAAGCATGCGTTTGAAATCATAATTACATGTTATTAGAACATAGACTAAATAATTATTATAGTTGTAATAAAAGGTCATGAACTTTATTTATTTTTTATACAACGATACTAGAGGAAGGGGGATTTGAATCTAGGTCAAAACTAATTAATCTACAAATAATTATAATGAATGGCTCAATTTATTATAATATAATCTAACCCACTTTCAGGTCCAAACGGGCCAATTAATTTTTCAACCCAATATTGAAGCGTCAGAAATATATAATATTTCTTTTATCTAAATTATCTGCTTGATCCTTGATTTAGCGATATTTTGATGTGGGTATATTATATTAAAAATAAAAATTAGTAGGTTTTGTATTTGAACTCATGTAGTTTCAATGAGTTGATTACAATGGGATCAAGACCATAACATAAACTGGCCTTTAGTCTCTCATTTTATAGTTCAATAATAGTTTAACCACTTAATTGTAAAACTTCTTATTATCTTTCATGACTCGGGATCCATCAATTAAGGCAAAAGGCTATTCTCGATATGGACGGTTTCAATTTCTCAATTGTTATAAGAAAAATTTAAACAACATACCTCGGCTGGAATTGTCTTAGGATTCTCGAGTTGAAGCTTGAGAGGAAGGAGCGCTGACATTGCCGATGCGGGGTAGTTTCGAGAACCACCGCCCAAAATTGGAAACTCGTGAATGGTGGTGCGAGTCTTGGGGTTAAACAAGATAGAGCGAGTATTGGCGAAGATAAAGACATTGCCATCAGTTGAAAGATAAACAAATGGGTATAGATTGTTTTCATCCAAATCAGTTGTTTCATCAAGGAAAGGCATTTTGATTGCTCTAGTATTGGTTTGTCCTTCGGCCGGAACAAATTCAAGGCTGAAAGATCTCCGACCGCCGACCAAGATGAAAGCACCATCAGGCATCGTGGCTTGAGTTGCATACCTACAAAATTCCGCTAAAAAAATTCAGCGTACTAAAAATGAAATGGTCACCAAACTATAAAACTTATGACTACTAGAAAATTGAAATTAAGAAGACGAAAAATTACCATCGTGGACGTGCCAATGCCATTGGATATTCTTTCCAGTCGCAGTTGGGGCATTGATTGAGGTATCGAACGGCTCTAGTTCCGTCCTTCCAACCGCCCGTGTTCACCAATCTTCCCTCAAAGTTGAGCCCTCCCGATGAGCACCATGGGTCTAAAGTCATCTGTCATTATTATTATTTTTTAATTCAAGAATATTTGAGATTCAAACTTGTAACCAACCGGTTACTATGTGATACATGACACCAGTAGAATACTACTCCTTTTGGCATCATTTTTTAATGGTCAATGTTATTGGGAATTCAATCAAAATTTCAATGAAGGTTGAATTTCCACCACAATGAAGGTTGAATTTCCACCACATACAGTAGTTTCCTTAAAACTATTTTCTATGGCTAAAATTACAGTGTTTTAAATTAATTATCCTAAATAGTAATTCCCTTTTCGTATTTGAAAACATTGTTAAACAAAGTATCTATTACCTAAGAAATGAACTAAGTATAGCTAATTAACATGAACTATTGGTGTAGATCTTATTACAAATGTTTTTCCTTTTATTTTCTAACAGTTATCAAAACTAGAATTTTGGTTAGAAGAATAATTTTTTTTTGGATCCTCATCTAGCTGGTCCCCTATTAAAAAGATGAAAAATTCTCACAATTTTATAAAAAATTTGAATTATTCATCTAATCAATTTTGAAATGAAATTTGAATTATTCATCTAATCAATTTTGAAATGAAATCTCATATTATCTAACCATCCTAATCAAATGGATCGGTGACACGATTGGTTATCTGATTTGATGTTAATCCATTTTCATTCCACGATCACCGGTTCGATCTTTGGAATCGGTATTTGTAATCCCCTTCCCGTTCTCAAAAAAAAAAAAAAAAAACCATCCTAAACAAATCCTTACCTATTTTTTTTTTTATAAAACAACAATAATTATAGATGAATGTTCCAACCTATGACTTCCTTAATTATAGGCAACAATTGTTCTGGTTGGCCTCCATACTTAATTACAAGTTCCAAAATTCAACTTTTTATCTATAAGAATCAAAATTAGTATAGTTAAATTCATATGTATGACGAGAAATGGTAAGAATATATATTTTTGTAATGAAAACTCATCTTAATCTGATCGCTTAAACATTTTAGAAAATTTCAATCAAGTGAGTTATTACGAACCGTGAGCGGTCTTAGTTCACCAGAATCGACATCAAACTCGACACCATGAGCCCAACAATCTTGCTTAGCAGCTCCTTGGTCGGTCATGAAAGGTAGACATTTTCCGTTGGGCAATTTTATTTGGGAAATATGAAAGACAGATGCATCAAACATGATCATCTTGTTGTTTGGCAACAAATTCATGTGCATAGCCGAGACCTTGGAGTTTGGAGAAACCAACTTCCATGACCCTAGAAAATTGGTTATGAAATCCCCCTTGCCCAATTCATCGACCGGTGGGGAAGCCTGAGGTGCACTCGTGGGTGCGGTGCCAGGAGGATCTTTCGAACCGGTGTCATTCTTTTCGGTTGTAGGTTGACCTAATTTATTTTTCAAGTCATCCCCAAGCAATTTGGTGCTAATGGCGTAGAACCCGGCATTGGCTCTGTATTGGAGAAGGAGGAAGAGGAAAGCTGCCTTGAGAAAAGCTTCCATTAATGAAGGAATATGTTACATTGTTCTTCAATGGCCAGCTTTGTGTTTCTATAAACACAATGCTTTTTTTATTTTGTGTGTTCCTCAGGTTTTGTCTCTTCTCTAATGCATTTTAGGGCTCAAATAAGTCAGTTAATGGATCATTAAAATAGCCTCTTGTGGTTCCTTGTTTGAAGGACAAACTTCCAACCTAATTTTCTAATTCAAGGGAATTAAATTACAGGGAAGTTGGAGTGGAATTATTGGATTTAAAACCATGAGTTCTTTGAGATAATAAATTTCTGACCATGGCTTTGATATAAAAAAAAAAAAGAACTTTTACTTTTAAAAGTTAAATTATAAGGCTAGTTCCTAAAATTTTAAAAGTAATATGATATACTCTTTTTTTTTTTTTTTTTTTTTTTTTGCATACTTATGAGAACATAATATTGAACGTTGAAGGTGCTATTAGACAAATTATCAAATTTATATTTGATAGATGCATGTTTTAAAAATTATAAAATCTATAGTAGAGACTTCTTATTTAAAAAAAAAATTTAAAAATTTAAAAATTTAAAAATTTATCAGAAACTTCTCGCTCTTTTGAAAATATTAAATTCTATTCGACTCCTCTTGGTCAACAAATTCCCATGTCCCCATGATAACTATGATACAATTTTGTATGTTTGCTTTCTCATATATTTATCACATAAAAGATAATAGAAGACTTGTTAATTGAGAATTTAGAGTTG
>JBBMKA010000020.1:13362757-13374031 GCA_037833695.1 Sechiopsis laciniata | reverse complement strand
TGTTCTATGCTAATTATGCCTAAATATTTTGTAATTTATAATTGTAATTCTGTCCAACAATATATCATTTGATAGGATGAACAGAAAATCTATATAAATTTGAATGAATTAAAAAAATGAAAAAGGTATATTCCTTGACGTTTAATACATGTCAACAATAATGACTAAGTTGACGTTAGATAATCGTCAACCTTATTTTACAATGACGTTTTTTGTCAGGTTTGTTGACGATTATAGAACGTCAACCAAGTGTTTCGTTGACATTTATAGTATGTCAGCACATGTACATTTACTTGACATTTTGAAACAACCATTGACATTCATTAAACGTCAACAAAACACTTGGTTAACGTTTTGTAAACATCGACTTAACCATCGCATGACGCATATAGTGTGTCAATTACTTATGATCTTGACATTTTGAACATGTCAATTATATTATTGGATGACGCTTTTACAAGCGTTAACTATAGTGACTTTAGTTGACAGTCGATTTGTTGGCGTTTTTAAAAGCATCAACTAGATAGTACAGTTGATGCTCTATGCATATCAGCTAACCCATTTTTTGTAGTAGTGATTATAATTCTAGTTTTTATAAGATGATTCTTAAAGTGCTTGCTGAGTCTTTGCATTCAACCTGATCATTCATACTCAGAACTTTTAGTAGGTTAGTTATAAATGGTTTTACAATAACCCGTTTGAAAAAGGTCACCTTGTCAAGATGGCACCACTGCCAGGGTAGCTTTGGTTATGCAAGTCTTCTAGATGGGGAGTCGACCAAAATAACATAATTGTTAGAGTGTTCTAGTGCTTACATCATTTAAGTCAACCATCATCAATGAATTATTCAAACATACAGACATATACATATATACATACACACATATATGAATAAATAAATAAATAAATAAATAAATATATATATATATATATATATATATATATTCAAAAGAGCTCCAAACCTAACTTTAGGTTTAGGGTTGGTGTCTCTCTAAAAACAACTTTTAAACATAACTATTCTCCCTCAAACCACACAAAGTAAAGGCTTTCCCTCAATGCCTCCCATAGATGTAGCTTGAAATAAACCTTAATGTCAAATCACTTTCCCCACATAAGAAAACAGTGTCATATTTGGCAAATGCAAATCCTTTGGTGCATGCATTCCCTTTCTCAATCACTTGATATGAATTTTTCAATTTCCATACAAAGAACCTACACCATTTCTTTCACTCTTATTCTCATTTCACTATTTCACATTAATTAGTACATATAGTTTCAAACAAAAACCATAATATTTTAATGCTACCAAATATAATATCACACAAATTAAAAGTCTAATCACTAGTCTTTTTTCAAAACAAAAAAAAGTTGGATCCCCATCATTTATGTTGTTGAGGACTAAGTTGAACACGAAAATCTTTGTGGACTTAGACTTAAAATAGACAATGTTATGCTAATCCAAAAATACGAAAGGTTTGTATCGTAATATTCCTAACATTTATTTTTTATTAAAATAAAATTAACATGTTGTGAGGATGTACTCTTTGTTTGTTTCAAAAGCAAATCCACGGAGACCGATTTTTAGATTTATGATTGAAATATTATATTATTATAGAGACATGAAAAAATTATATTATCTTTAACAAAGTTTATATTTTTATTATATTATGTCGAATTGTTTGTCAAATACATTTATAATTATCAATGACAATATTTTGCAATATAAGTGAGCGAATCACGTGAGAAATCGATTAGCTAAATTTCAATTTTTCTTGAGATTTTATTATATAACTATACAAATATTAATGAGATATTAGTTTTAAAGAATAAAGAGAAAAAAACTAAAGGATAGACATCGAACTTTACCGAATGGGCATTTGGTTATCTTGATTGGTGTTAATCATTTTCAACTCTATTGTTACAAGTTCCAACCCACATATAGGTATTTGATGTACTCAAAAAAAAAAAAAAAAAAGACATCGAACCTTAACATAAATTCAGGATCACATCAAGTACTAAAGATAGAATTACTCATGAATTCACTTGAGTGGCATTAGTGCTATGAAAATTCAATGATCAATCTACCGAGACAAGTTTAATCTAAACATAAAAGTCACATTTTTATAATTGCAGAAAAAACATACCTTTAAACTCAAAACTCACACTTTTTGAAACTAAAAAATCACCATATACTTTTCAATTCAAAACGAAACAAGTAAAAAATAAAAAAAATAAAAAAAAAGGCAACATAACAACATAATTACATGATCCACTAAATTTTCAATGCTCCCAAAATATGAAAAACGCATAATATATATGCCTTTATTGCATAATAGACACAATCTATTCACATACCATTATAAATTAAAATGTTTTCAACTAAAACATAGTATTACATTCATTGAAACAATTTTAGTATTATAAAAACACATAATATATTGAGTACACTTACCAACATAGTATTACATTCATTGAAACAATTTTAGTATTATAAAAACACATAATATATTGAGTACACTTATCGTAGGAAAACCAAAATCAATCATATGGTATTATATTATCGTTTTTTACTATCCTAATCCATCTATGCATGCATTGAAACAGTTTCTCTAAGTCATTAGTTTTATATCTAGACTCATTATATGCTGGACACTCAAAATAAATCTTTGTATTCATTCTGGTACAATACACAATCGTACTTGTAAGCATGAATATGAATCATTACTCAACTTGAAATCATGTAATTTTTGTTTATATTCGTAGTACGAACTAAGAATACTTACATCAATTAAAAATGCTTCTTTCAATATAACTATTTTGAAAACGGCAATCAACAACCAATACGAGGATAAAGAAAATGTGAGAGAGAAGAAGAACACACAAAATTTACGTGGTTCACTAACGTTGTGTTAGCTAGTCCACGGGTGGAGAGAGGGACGGAGTTTTAATAAGGAGAACAAATAATACAGAGTACAGAGTGAATGTCATAATACAACTAAGGTTTAATTCGAGTTTATATATACATTCTCATTAAACCCTATTATAAAATGCTCTGCAGAGTGCACTTAGCGGATGCGGATATGTAGAATGCACTTGCGCAGCGCATTGACATGCATTCGCACAAAAGAATGCAGAATTGCGTTTTCGCAACGGGAGCGTTGTCCCCGCACCCCCACTCGCTGACCAGGCAACGAGACTCCTGACTACTAATCGCAGGGCATTAGTTCAAGGCATAATGCAACAATAACTTTAAAAGTATATTAAACAAAATATTACTCCAACCATAATTAAGAATTTTAATTGCTTCAATCTTATTAAAAAGTTCAACAAAAAATAGTATACTCCGATTTGGATCTTGGGTTAGGAGGCCAGAAAGTTAAAAGTATATTAATAAAATAATAAATGTACTCTAGATGACTTTTATAGACCCAACCAAGTAATTAGAAAACTTTAAAATGGCTTTAATATAATTATTAAAAAAAAGGCTTTAATAAGTTTTCAGTACTGTTTTCTAATCTTGGCAATTTCCTTCATTCAATTCTATTAATAAAGTTTCAAAACTGTTGAACAACAGAGGAGCCTAAAAACTTTCTCAAAACCAATGAATCAGATAAAGTTTGGATATTTTCTTCTCCTCTTCTTTTTCCTTTAATAGTTCATTATCAAACTAAGAAATAAATTATAAAAATCAAAATAGTGCTACTGTTTGATTGCAATTTGTGTAGATCTGAAAGGAAGCAATAAAGTCTTGGTTTTCACTTTCACAATTTATGAAGGATGGAAATAAAATGTACGTATTTTTCAGTATTTTCTCTAAAAAAATAGAAAAAGAAAGTCAATCTTCTCCTTGATTACAAAATGACAGTACTTTTTAGCTGAACTTAGCTATCTTTCAAATATTGCATCCCCCATAATGCAATTTGGAAATGTACTTGGAAAAGAAATATATTGGACTTGTGAATGCATATAATGTTTATATATATAGGAACAATATTTACAAATCACACCCTATGATTTGCCCATTTCACAAATCACACCCTTGCATTCTTTTTATAATAGTCTCAAACATCTAAAAAAAACATACCCTTTTATCAAAATTGACCTCTAACAGTTAAGTGTAACAATTCTGCTAATTACTTATAAAAAGGGCATGGTTTGCAAATGTCCAAACAAAAAGAGGCTACTTGAAACAAATTTCAAAACATGAAGGGCATGGTTCATAAAATAAATAAAATTACAGGATTTGTGCAGTTTATAGAATATATTTATTTAATGGTTGGAAATTGATTGATTGAAGTTTACTTTATTTAGATTGATAATCTCAGCTCCAAATCTAGCTCTTGAGTCTCACTAGATTCATAATTCTGACAGCTGCTTGAACCAATTGAATCCCTCCCATAGTTTGTATTCATGTTCTTGTGCATTGAATCCTGCACTTTCCATACATTTCATATAAACAAAAAATGTCACATTTCTATTACATTATTCAACAATTTTCAACTTCTTGAGAACATTATAACAGTAATATCAACTAATTAATAATATGAGTCGCAATAGAAAAGACAAATCAACATAATTAAGAAACTGCAATAGATATCTTAGTGAGCATAACAAATGACTAGGAATTTTCTAGTTCAAAGTTTCTGAGCTTGTTATTGTATTAAGAAACTGCAATAAATCAAATACTAATAATTCTGGTTAATTATGATAATAATTTAATCACAGTATTACCAAACTATTAATCGATACGATGTGTTAAATTACACATAACTTTTCGGAGTAAATTATCAAATTTTGTACTTTCAACCCCACATGTTGAGTTTCATTTATTTATTTATTTCCTTTTTCACATATAAACTTGTGTAAGAACACATAAAATTAAGTTTTTTTTTTTTTTTTAGAATAACACATAAAATTAAGTTAACTAAAGAGCATATGCTAATTAACTAACCTTTACATGTGGATTGAAAAGGTGTCCAATCATGTTTTGTTGCCCAAAATGTTGGGTCGTCTCGAGGAATGTATGACTTGGCTCCCATCTAAATATCACAAATCATAAATTAATTAAAAAAAAGTTTAAATGTTAATAGAAAATAAAATGAAAAGTCTAAATTTTACCACACAAATATTTAAAGAAAATATTATTAATAATAATAAATAAATAAAAACTTACCTTATGGAAGTTGTTGGCTGAAAATCCTCATATCTGAAGCTTCCTCTTTCATATTCTTCCATTCCCTGGTATTCATTAAAGGGAAAAGTAAGCAAAGAACATTCACGATTAACAAGTATATTATAAAAACTAATTTATTCAATAATTTATCAAACAGTCATAATTTCTACAAAATTACCATATCTGTATATTTCTATATTTAATGTGATGATTGATTATTGTAAAAAAAAAAAAAAATATATATATATATATATATATTATAATAAATAAATAATTATTATAATTTCTAATTCCACATATAATGTAGTTCTAAAATTATTATTTATTTATTTAATATTATTATTATTATTATTATTATTATTATTATTATTTACATAGAAAATAGAGAGTCGCCCTAAAGTTTTGGTAAAAGCCAGAGGATTGAGAAGATGAAGATTGTGTTGTGGAGTGAGAAAAAGAAGAAGATGTTGTTTGCATTCTCATATGATCACCCTACATGTAATCATCAGCTCAACCATTAAAAATGCAAGCCCCCCAACCATGAAAGAAAAGGAAATATAAAAACCCTAAATCTCTTAAGAACAAAACTGTCATGAAATAGTAAAAGTCCATTTTAATATATATATTTTTTCCTTCTCATGAAAAATAAAAAACAATTTTGGGAATTGGACTATTATATATAAGAAGTTAATTAAATCGTTTTTTGGGTGAAAATTTACAATTTCCAAGAGTGAAGCATAAGAAAAGAAAATTTAAAACGACTACCATGAAAATTGCCATGAAATAATGCAAGCTGAAACTATGAGACAGAGAAGAGAGAAGAGAAAAAATAATTTAGTAAAAATATTCCCCTAATTCCTCCAAATGATTCAAACATAACATTAAATCTCCTTTTGTTTTTTAGTAACTCGAATCCTAAATTTTGTAATTTCTACCACACTCAAAATATCAATTAAGCTATGTTCACTTTCGATCAATTTATCGTCACAACGAACAAGCAAGGGAGAGAAAGATTTACGGGTGAGAGATTTGGGAAGAAATGGGGGCAATAAGGAGCACAACCCATTTGGCCATGCAATCTGATCTTCTCCAACTGAGCAACTCCCAACCCTCTCTGTGGCTGTTTCGGTTTTTCTCCGCCACCGTTCCTCCCTCTCCTCCGCATCGGCGCTGTCGCTGACCTACTCCTCTTATCAATATTCCCCATATTCATCTTCTCAAAATAACCATTCCCCATATTATACCTGTTTTTATAAAACGAAGAAACAGAAACAAATCTAATATTAGGGAGAGGAAGTGGTGGGAGGCTTGTTTTGCTATAGAATATCTCTAAAGTCCTCTTTTAAGCTCTTTTTCACTGTCCCAACAATTATTATTGCATCGCTGGATCAGCTTGCATCTTCCATTTTTGTGTTATTCATACTTATATTTTAGGGATAAAGCATCTTATTTTAATCACCACTTTTGGATGAAACTTATATTTAGTTATTATGTTTTAAGGAGTAATACTATAATGACGTCACGACATCTAATAAGGTGATTCCGAGACCAAAATATTGTAAATATATATATATATATATATTATGTTTCAAAATTAAACATTTCTATTTCAATAATGTTCAAATTTTAGTTAGTGAAATAATAAAATTGTTAATTAACATAATAAAATATTTGACTAAATTAACTTTAGTTTCTAATAAATTAATTATGTAATTATTATGCTCTTGTCAGTTTTGTCTGAATCCTCCTTTTCTTTTAAAAAAAGGAAGGAAAAGTATATGATTTTAGTCTATTATTGGCCTCTATGGTAGAATTTATCAAGGGCCTGAGTGGCGGTGGTTTACCCTATGACGAATGTCAGCAGTTCGAATCCGATTATCTCCAACTAGTGAACTTTGTCGGTACAAAACGATATGATAGTACTCCATTTTTCACGTTGGGTAGCCAAATGTAGAGCAAATAACTATTGAAAAGCATCTAAGTAGTAAGCCTATTTCAAGATGAGTGCTCTCCAATTACCATAGTTTTGTTATCAATTTTAAAACACAGAGACCAACGCCCAAAATTAAGTATTAAATACTTTTCCCTATTAAGAAACGTAAATATTTTCTTTCTAATTTCAAATATATAACGGTCTAGTCAACCAAAGTTCAACTTAAAAGGTAATTCATCCGTGAACTACATAGAAATGAAATTCAATCTAAGTTTTAAAAATTTAGACGAAAGAATAATAATAAGAATAATAATAAAAGTGATATATAATTATATAAATAATTTTAAAAACGAAATTATATTTTAGCGTGAGAGCGTGACTCGCTGTTCTCCAGATATAATTTGGGCCAAGCCCATAACTGGAAATGGCCCATAAATATTGAAATGTGAACGACATGTCGTCCATTAACCTAATAAGCTAAGTCCAAAAATTAGGAAAAAAATTGTCAGAAGTGGGATTTGAACCCACGCCCTCTCACGAAGACCAGAACTTGAGTCTGGCGCCTTAGACCACTCGGCCATCCTGACGTTTTTGATAGTGTTCTATTAATTATATATTTATATTATTACAGAATATTTATTTGGTTAAAATATACCTTGTTTCATTTGAGTTCTTCTACTTTCAAATGTCCATTTACTAAATTTATCATGGTCTTTTAGCTAACATATTTATTTATTAAAAAGTACTAACAGATTTGATTAAGGTTGAAGAATGGAAGATAGAGAAAGTCCCTCTTGTTAAATAAGTTTAAAAACAAGAAAAAGAACATTATTAATATATGGTTGCAGCTGCCACCAAGATCTTTTATGAAATCAATAGATCATTAATTTCATAATTACACTGAGCAATAATAATATACAATTTTTTAACTCAAAGATGAGACACAATATTTGTAGTGGTTCGACCCAACTCTACATTCAATTTATATCTATAAAATATGAAGTCTATATTCATTTTATAAAGAAAAATCAAATTGATATTAACTTTAATGTCAAGAATTAATTAGAAAATATATAAGAGAAGAAAGAATAATGAACCTGCTCTAACCAAATCTCAATTTCAAAAATAAAGATAACAAATTGAAAAGAAGAAAAAACTTCTCGAAAACATGCTCCTCACTACTTGGAGAAGAAGTCCAAAACCCTCTACTTAAAGTCAAAGACTTTTTTTTTTCAAATAGATCACATCGTTAATGCATACTTAATTCACAACTAAAAGATAAGAGGTTTGAATCTCGACCGATAAGAGTTGTAACATCCTTAATAAAATTTATGTGGTCCTACTTGCACCAAAATCAAGTTCAGAGTTATCTAACACTTCGCGTGAAGATGAAAAAAGTATTAAATGCTCATCAATGAAAAAACAAACCAATTTTAACAATTTTAACAATCTCAAAAACTTTTAGTTTAGAGAAGAATTTGGGTATACCCGGGCTGCACCCCTACCATGATGTCACTCATTTGGAACCACACATCTTCTTTTTTCTTTTAATTTTTTATATAATAAATATAAAGTAAAAAAAAGAAGAAGATGAGATGTGTGGCACCAAAGGTGCCACATTGGTGACGTCATGGTGGGAGTGCAGCCCAAGCTGCACCCAAATTCTTCTCATTAGTTTATATCACAAAGCTTCACCATTGACTCTTCTCCCTTTCATTCTTCCCTCTTTCCACAAAACTCAGCTTCTTCTTCTCCTGTCCCCTTGGAGCTGCCATGATAGACTCAGGCAGTCGAGATCCAAACGTAATAAACGTCATCGTTTTCGGTGTAATATCATGGACATCGGCATTCTTTTTGCTCAGAAAACTCCTCCCAAACCGGTCTTTCAAGTTTTGCAACCATCTTGTCTCCACATTCCATGCTTGTTTGGCTGTCACATTGGCTTCCATCTCGGTCCGAGATTGGCGATGCCCGATTGGCCCTCTCGCTTCTAAATCTTCATTGTTTCAGGTTGATTCAACCCCTCGTAGCTAAAATCTTTAAATTGATTTTTTATGCCTAAATATACGATATGTGTTCATTTCGTGTCATGAACTATGTAAATTACGTATCGATAATGCGGATATTAATAAAAAAAAAAAATACAAGTAAATTGTGGTGTGTGTTAAGCAGATGCAAACATTGGCTGTGAGCTGTTCTTATTTGATGTATGATATGGTTTGTTGCCATTTTGACAAGAAAGTGAGTTGGGAGAATACCATTCATCACTTGATTAGCATTGTTGGATTTGCTTCTGGCTTAGCTTATCAAAAGGTAACTTTATTTTTACTATTTTTCTTTTTTACCTGTTTAGTTTACCAAACTATTTGAGTGACATGGAATCATCCATGGTTCCATTATAAAATGTCTTATTTACTAAACTATCTTAATATTAACCAAGTTCAGTTACCTATTTCATTATTGAACATTGTTTTGAAGAAAAAAAAAACGTGTTTTATTGACCTAAATGAGTTAATATCAAGAGATGAATCAAGCCAAATCAAACAATGAAAGGTTGAAGGTAGTTATAGTAACCAACCAACCCTAAGATAAATGTTGAGTTATCTTGACAGCTGAATATGGTAGGGTCACAACTCGTAAGAAGTTAGCTCAACTAACATAATGTATGATTCAGTAATCAAGATGTTATAAGTTTGATAATACACATCTCCAAACATTTTAAAATAAAAATTGTGGTAGGGTCACATGATTATTCGTTAAGGATATATCTTTTTAATTTTATAGGTAAAATTGCATAAGTTCTTTTTATATATGTGAGTTTTTAAGTCAATTTATGTATATCTTGACTATTTTTCACATAACATACTGTTCGATTTTACAATATTTAGATATAAGAAAAGTTATAGAATGTTAATTTCAAGGTTGGTGACACCATAGATTGAACTCATCACATTTTAAAGATAAAATTGCATAAACTATCCTGAATATTTAAATATTAGTTTTGTTATAATCACACCCTTAAACTTTCTTAGGTCTTGTCTCTATTGAAGAAATCTCATTTTCATTTGTACATGTGTGTAAATATAATGAAATATACTTTTTCTCTCTAAGAACAAGATAATATATATTAGAGTACGAAGTATTCTCTTTGGTTCAAACTCCCAGCCAAATTGTTTCATCTCCAATTAATATTGATTTTCACTTTAGTAATTATTGCAATTTAATAGTCTCATATTTTATTTTGTTGAATTTGTGGATTTCTTGCAACACTCATGAAATTTAACAAAGTTGATGAAGTTGGATGGAAAAAATTAAAAGTTTAAAAGTGCGATTACAAAAACTTAAAGTGCAATGTCTGATTGTTCAAATTAAAAGATTTATTATAAGTTAGGGGTGTTTTGTGCAATTTTCTCTATTTTATATAATCATGGATTGATTTACATAATTGGCATGCAAATGAAGTGTTGGGTCAGAGATGGTAGCAGCATTGTGGATTACAGAGATTTCAAGCCCCTTCCTTCATTTGAGGGAAATTCTCAAAGAAATTGTTTACTGTGGCACTGACCTTAATTTGGCTGCTGATGTAAGTTACTCTTCAAAAATATATTGGACAAGTTAATATTAATATAAATGTTATTACTCTTTACATTTTTTTACCCCAACTTTGACTAAAATTTTTCATAGGCAAATTTTAACTGATCAACTAATTAAGATATATAACCTAAAAGGTCGGTGATACGTTAATTATCTTGATCGGTGGTTTTTCATTTTAACTCTACGATTATGGATTTGATTCTGAAAATTGGTATTTGACTCTCGAGCAGTAGTATTCTCTTATTGGCTTGGATGCATTTTTACTGCACTATCCAATATTGTTCTGTGTTTGTAGATATTTTGGACAGTTTTGTTTTCAAGGTTTACTCCAAAAACAACCTAGAAAAATGTTCACTAAACAAACAAATTTTGCATATTAATGAATCTAATATTGATTTGTTTGAAAGTTTAATCTGATATTTGCTTTGTTGACAGATTGGATTTGCAAGAATTAGAGTTGTTCATTTTCCCCGACCGGCCCCGGCCCCGTGGGGACTCGCCCCGAACGGGGCGGGGAATCCCCGGTTAGGCGGGGAACGGGGGAAAAAAATTCCCCGTGGGCTAATCGGGGCCG
>JBBMKA010000020.1:13350678-13362657 GCA_037833695.1 Sechiopsis laciniata | reverse complement strand
ATTGGAAATTGATTTTTGTTTCTTTTTAACTGTTTTATACAGCTCTCATGGTCTAAGAAGATGGTTACAAAATGGTTCAATAACAACTAATAAAAGTGGACGTGGGGATTATCATTGTTGGGCAGATCATGATGTTTATGGAGGTGAATGTCAAACACCTTTTTCCATAATTTTCGTAGTACTTAATAATTTTTTTTTGAATAACTAAGAGGGAATATATATTTATAACTCCAAAAGTATGTGGGATTATTCATGAGCTTCGTTAAGTAAATATATATTTTATAATTCCTCTCATTTTCATTTGTTACAATTCTTGACATTCAATTTTCAAAAAAAAAAAAAAAAAAAAAAAAAAGCTTGGCATTTATTAATATTTATATAACTCTTATTTTATGTTTGTTAGGTCTTGTACGAACACACTCTAAGTGATGAAGCCACAAAAAGTAACATTGATATATACATTGTTTTTTTTGTATAAATTAGTACCGAAAGTTGTGTATATTTTCTACCAAGTGTTATGGTAATTTTATTGGATTGCAATTACATGTATAAAGTTATACCAAGAGGAATACGTTTATGAATGATGATTTTAATAAAAGTTCTTATATTGGATTAGGTTTAGAAACCATTTAGTTTTAATAGTCGTATGTGCATTGACAGGTTCGAATATGAAAAAATTGTATAGCGTGTAATTTGAATAAAGTATCATGCTTGCATATTTTATGATCTATAAAGAAGTGTCAATAAAAATTTTTTAATGATAATGGTTAGGTGTCATTGATAAACTATTGATGATTTATTTTATATGTCATATAATGTTCATTTGTGACTACAAATTTATGTCATCAAAGAATAATTAATGACTATAAAAAAGTATCATCTAAAGAGTACTAGTGACACTTATTAAGAAGTGTCATCTAATGAGAATAGATGATGTGTGATACAATGATTGCAAAAAAGTATCATCTATGGAGTTTTAATGACACTTCTTGAGAAGTGTCATCTAAAGAGAATAGATGATATGCGATATAATGATTGTAAAAAAATATCATCTAAAGTATTTGTGATACTTTTTTGCAATCACCATATCCCAGTTTTGTAGTAGTTACATTATTTCTTCATTTGGTCAATGTTAAAACAACGTTTGTCGATTAACATTTTATGTAATATAGAGAACTTTTATAAGAGAGGTGATGGATATTTGGGGCGCCCTTGTGAAAGCTTGCCTTTTCCATATCTCGGTATACCTTTTGGGGGCAATTAAAAAAGTATGGCCTTTTGGGAGCCAATCATTGAGAAAATTGATAGGAAGTTTGATATTTGGCAATATACATTCCTTTCCAAACGATGTCGCCTTACGCTTATTTAGTTTGTTCTTACCAACCTGCCCACATACTTTTTATCGATTTTCAAGGCCCATAAATTTCTAGATCTATGAACTTGCAAGCTCATAGATCTAGAAATTTAGATCTCTCTCTTATCTATAAGAACAAATCTTTGTCCGTCACAGATGTTAGAGAAAAGAAAAAAGAATCAAACTAATGAAACACATTTTAAACTTAAAACCAAAGAGAGAAACAAATTTCTTCCATCAAAACAACTGATAAAAGACTTCAACATAAACAAACAATTTTTTATTGAGTCAGAGAGTTTGTTGTATCATGATGTTAATAAGTAGTGTTTTAATCTCATTAGAAATTAATTGCAATTCGAAATAATATGTTATTCAAAATCTTAGAAGTCATGTTATGTATAAAAGATCTGACACACTACACACCTATCGATTTTCCATCAGATTTAAACATACAATATATTGGAATGAAAAAACTCTCAAACTAACAATACATTTAAAACATGCAGAAATGTCTTAAAATTAACATCTTAACAAACTTAAAACAACCTTTCGAGCTTTAATGCACACTAGGTCGAGAGCTAGCACAACTAGGTTCGATGAATTTCTTCTTAACACTACTTTTTATCTAATCAATGTGAAACTACACTTTATTTATATTTTCAATATATTTGAAACTTTACATTTAAATGATGTATGTATTATTTTATATTTTGTCAAGAGACCTAACATTTTGAAGGTTCATAGGATTCAAACAACAATAAAAATAATACATTAGTCAAAAGAAGTTCTCTAAAAGCACACAAAGTAGAGCTTTCCCTCAATGCCTCCCATAGATGTAGCTTGAAATACAGCTTAATGTCAAATCACTTTCCCACTAATTCAAAAACAGTGGCATATTGGGCAAATGCAAATCCTTTGGTGCATGCATACCATTTTTCAATCACTTGATATGAATTTTTTTAATATCCATACAAAGCATCTTCATCATTTCTTTTCACTCTTATTCTCACTTCACTATTTCACATTAATTAGTACATCTTTCTTTCCAAAATAATAATAAAAAAAAGACAATAATAATATTAGTTAATGCCACATTATAAAATGTAATAATCATACATCAATCTTATCACTAAAGTTTTTGATAAAAGTTGATAGGGTAATTTATTTATGGGTGAAAGACCATTTATTTTGAAGTTAGAAAAAAAAAAATCTCTTTGAATATTTCGACCTTTTTTATAATCGAAAAATGAGCAGTTCACTTTACTATTAGATATCATATTTGGCTTCGTTATACATATTCGGGATATTTTTTTGAAGAAAGAAACAGTAATATTGATAGCTAGTATGTAAGGAACATATTAAGATACATGAGAAGAGACAAAAACTCTCCAATTCAAAGTGATAACAGAAATATCATAATCATAAAATAAACATGATTTTTTGCATTGGCGTTAATGTCCTCCCAAAAATTCTTCATACGCTTTTAAACATTGTTGAAGATTCTAGCATTCCGCTCATTCCATATGTACCAGAAAACCGCACCAAAGATGTTTGACCCCATGACCTTTGCAACGGATGATGGGTCTATGGAAACACCTTTGTTGATAAGATACTCCATGGAAATGTGAATATATGGATCAATATTCAAGCATCTAAGAGGGAGAAATTAAAAAGTTTTTAATATTCCTATCAATATCTAATTCTTACTAAATAAATTTTGTGTTGTGGGGATGTCTTTGTTTGTTCCAAAAAAAAAAAAAGCAAATCTATGTGTGGCCCGGTTTTTATATTTATGATGGAAAATATAAATATATCATATTATTAAAGAGACATAAAAGGTTTTTATGCTCTTCAAAAAAAAAAAAAAGTTTGTATTATCCCTAACAAATTCCAAATTTTCATTGAGTTCATTGTATAAATGCGACATCCGGGATTTTCTCCCTTTGTCGTCGGTGAAAGGGTTTTTAAAAACTAAAATATTAGGGTTTGCCCTAATTGTTGGATTATTAAGGATAAGGAGATGCATTTTAGATTTTTTTTTTTTTATATAAAAAAAAATGCATTTTAAATATGAAGGGCCAACATCAACACACGAGATTCCCTTTATTAGAAATCATTATGCTTGGTGTGAAACAAACATGGCATGCACAAAAGAAATTTTTATTTATTTTTATTTAAAAACGTCTTTTTAAAAAAAATTAAATTTATAAATGTCTTACTAGTTATGCATATCTAAATTACTCTTGTGTGACAAATTTATAATCTTTAAAAATTTTAGGACTTTTTTTACCATTGAACCTTTTTTTTCTTTATTATCTATTCAATAAAACCACAAATACCTTCTCGTTTCCCATCTATGAAAAATAAATAAATTTACTCGCCCTTGAGAACAAAGTCATTGATAAAGTTTTAAAATCTCTAAAATATGTGAATGTCTCATGTTTAAAACTCACAAATTAATTATGAAACTAATTATTTATATTAAACTAAATAGTTGTCTATTGATAAGCAAATTCAATATTTCCGTCATGTATTAAATTTGTATTCAAATCCGCATGTGGATATCGATGACTTAAAAGAGAGCTTAACTAAAAATATATAAAAGATTAAAATTACTTTCATCTTTGTTTCGAATCTTATTTTCATCTCTGTTAATTAAATTTTAAGTTTAATATTTTACATATAGTATGAGAAAATAGGTATAATTGGCGTGAGAAATTTGAGATTCATTTTTTAATCGAAAATATATATTTTGAATAATTGAGCTAGGTTCAAGTTAACCGGTTTAAACTTTTGTTAATATTATTTTTTCCTTACTCGATAGTAATTTACATGTTGAATATTGTGTTAATTTTGGATCTCGCTCAAGAAAGTTAAAAGTATATTGAAAAACGAGAATGGATTTTCTAACATATAAGTATATAACTAAACCAACCAAGTGATTAGAAAACCTAAAATGTATTCATTTAATATGTTTGCAAAACTGTTTTTAATTTTGATTTTTCCATCTTTAATTTCTTTTAATAATGTTTCAAACTGTTGGGCAACAGAAGGATAAAACAAACTACTCAAAACCAATGAATCAGATAAAAGTTTGAATCTTTATTCTTCTTCTTCCTTCTTTTTCCATTAATATTTCTAAATCAAATTATTAGAAGAAATTTTTTATACAAAATCCAAAATAGTGCTATAGTTTTATTGCTATGTGTGTAGACCTGAAAGGAAGCAATAAAGCCTTTGTCTTCACTTTCATAATTTATGAGGAATTGAGAAGAAAAAATATGTATATAATTTTCAATATTTTCTCTAAAAAAACAAAAAAGAAAAGAAAAAAAAAGTCAATCTAGTCTTTGATTACAAAATGACAGAACTTTTCAGCTGAACTTAGCTTTCTTTCAATATTGCATCCCCATAATTCAAATTGAAAAAGAAATATATTGGACTTGTGCATGCATGCAATATTTATACATAGAAATAATAATTACAAAAATCACACCCTATGATTTGCCCATTTTACAAATCACACACCCCTTGAATTTTTTTTTTTAATAATGTCTCAACATCTCAAAAATAAACATACTCCTTTCATCAAACTTTAACCCTCTTATGCTAAATGTAACAATTATATCAAACTTAACTTGACAAAAGGGTGTGATTGCAAATGTACAAACTAAAAGAGGCTGTTTGAAACAACTTTTAAAGCTGAAGGGCATGGTTCATAAATTAGGTAAAGATTACAGGATCAGTGCAGTTTGTAATTATTTATATAATATGGTATGAAATAAATCCACTTAATTTAGATTGACAATCTAAGCTCCAAATCTAGCTCTTGAGTTTCACTTGATTCAGAATTTTGACTGCTTGAACCAATTGAATCACTGCCATATTTTGTAATCATATTATTCTTGTGCATTGATTCCTGCATTTTCCACACATTTTATGTTAAAAAAAAAAAAAACAACAACAACAAAAAATCATATCTTTCTACGTATCGACTAATTAATAATATGAGTCACGATAGAAAGGATAGACAACATTAAAATCATATTATATGTATTTTTTTCGATAACTAAGAAATTGAGGCATCAATTATAGATAGTCATTCAAGTTGGCTTCATTACATATCATCAGATGCTCTCATTCATTTTAGGTTCATACTCTAAAAGTTTAAACAAAAAAACAAAACAAAACAAACAAAAACAAAAAAACAACTAAACTCCCTTCATTTTAAACTTAAGATTTTCAAGGAACACACTTAAAACTTCAAAACTCTACTAATAAGGTTGCCTATTTAAGGTTGATGTAAAACATGATTTAAGTAGTTGCAATAAATAACAAAATTTACGACATCAATGGTTCTCACCATAAATAACAAAATTTACACCAACTTAAACATATATAATTTAATTAGTTAAAGTATATTCTTGACTAAGAGATTAAATGGGCGAATTTTGCCATCACGTGTTAAGCTTGAGAAAAAGAAGACAAGAAAAAAGCTATGAAAATTTGTCGTCAATTATTGAACAACTAATAGAAATAGATATTAATCTAAACATAATTCAATTGGTTAAAACATACATTCTTGTAGGTAAATTCAAATCCTTAAAAGGGGAAAAAAACGAAAAAAAAAAGAAAGAATAATAGATATTTGATTAATAGAATTTTATAGGTTTTTTACATGAAAAATTATGTAAATACACATAAAATTTAAGTTAATTAAAGAAAATATAATAACCAACCTGTACATGAGGAGTGAAATGGTGTCCAGTCATGTTTGGTTGCCCAAAATGTTGGGTCTCCAGAAATGTGTTACTTTGGTACCATCTAAAATATCACAAATTAACCACAAATTTAATTGTTTTTTTATATAGAAAATAAAAATAAAAGGTCTAAATTCTTCTCTAATCATTTTACTAGAAAAATCTTTTTAAGAAATTAATCATAATAACAACAATAATTGAATTAAAAAAATAAAATAAGGATTACCTTATAGAAGTTGACGGCTGAGAATCTCCATATCTGAAGCTTCCTCTTTCATATTCTCCCATTCCCTAGGATCCATTTAAAGTAAGCAAGCAAAGAAATATTTTGTCAAACATAATTTTTTTCAAAAACAAAATCTCTAATTTATTGAGTAATTAATCGAACTTTCTGATTTTTGAAAAAATATATAGTGGGGATGAATAGATATTTGAGTAGAAATTCAATAATTTTGATTATTACTATTGAGCTAAATATCTGTTTATTGCCTGATACTTAGCAGCATTTTGATATATTAATAACAACATTATTTATAGTTCGATTCCCACAATTCTCTATTGAAGTAAAAAAAATGTTTGTATATGTAAAAATAGATAGTATAAGTAGACAAAAAGTGTGAATGGCGTATGTAATGAGGTCAATTATTAGCGTAAAAAGACTATTTACGGGTGAACGACTCTAATTTTTCGATTATAAAAAAATTAAGGCGGCGAGAAAGTTTAGAGAGGGAAAGAGAATGACCATAAAGTTTTGGTGGAAGCCATAGGAAGGAGATGAATAAGAAGATTGAGCAGTTGTGGAGTAAGAGAAAGAAGGAGCTGCTGTTTGCATTCTCATGTCATCAACCTACATGTAAACAAAATTAACCCAAAATCTTCAGCTCGGCAATTGAAAATGAAACCCCCAATAAAAAATCAAGCTTCAATCATGAGCTAATTTTTTTAAAAAAAGTAAATAATACAAAGAAAATTGTGATTATGAAATAGTAAACCAAATCCCCATGAACAAAACGAAAAGTGAAAATTAAATTTATAAAGGAAAAAAAAAAAACAATTTTCCCCCAAAATTTCAGTCATTGAACTATTATATATAAAAGCTAATTAAACTATTTTTTTGGGGGTGGAAATTTCTAATTCTGACTCGCAATCTTTTATAAGTTGGATAGAATTTCATATTAATTATCCAACAATAGTATACATGATAAAAGGAGTAAATTTACTAACCAACAATTGTAGGTTTAAAATTTCTAAACTCGAAAAGAGTGGGAAAATACATGATACTGAAATGGATATTCTATTCAAAATTTTAAAACCAACCCAAAAAATATCATCTTAAAAAATTCATGTGTCCAATATTCCAACCCTTCTTATAAATTCTCGTACCAACAAAACAAAACTCCAAAATGAACTTCCTGGCAAAAAATACCATGAAAATGCAAGCTTTTTTAGTACCATTAATATTTGGGGTTAGGAATCGAACTTATAACTTCAAATTTAAGAATATTTGTCAATTAAGGTTGATTAAGCCCTATTTTCATAATCAAAATGAGCATAGCTCAACCGATATCTTATATTAACGACCCTGAGAGGTTAGAGATTCCTATTCTAAGTGTTCTAAAGAAAAAAGATGTCATATAAAAATAACTCATAGATTGGAGATAAATAAGATTTAAAATAAAAAATCCCAAAATGAATTCCAAGAGTGAAAAGAGATTTACGGCGAAGTGGCCATAAGCAGAACAGCCCATTTCGCCATGCAATCTGATCTTCTCCAACTGAGCAACTCCCAAACCTCTCTGCGGCTGCTTCGGTTTCTCTCCGCTGCCGCCGCTCTTCCTCCCTCTCCTCCCCGACACCGTCGTCGTCGCCGCCCCCGATCCGCTCCTCCTCTTATCAATATTATTCATCTCCCCAAAATAACCACTCCCCATATATTATCTTCTTTTTCAAAAATAAAATTTTAAAATAAAAATAAGAGAGAAAGAAATTGGATGGCCTTATTTTGCTGGGCAGCAATCTGAAAAACCAGAGATCTCTAATGCCCTCTTTTTAAGCTCTCTTTTTTCACAGCCCCAACAATTATTGCATCGCTGGATCAGATATTGTCTCTCTCATTTTTATCTTATTTATACTTAATATAGATTTTATGCCTTTTTTTTTCCTTTTCGTTTTGAGAACTTCTATAAACTTTTTTTTTTTTTTTTAATTGTATAATGTGTCAATCATTGTCGCTGTTTATTTATTTTATTTTTTTTAACCACTCCATTTGATAGTGATTGTCTCTGATTTAAAGTATTTTTTTAAAGGTGGGTATTTTATGGTGCCACCCCATAAATTTATTTTTAAATAATAGAAAGGTTTGTAAAATTGAAAATTGGACTTTTGTTTTCCAAATAATTATTATTGTCTCATTGTATAAAATCTTGTACAATTATTAGGTTTTTCTTTCTTTCTTTTTTTCTTTTAATCATTGATAAATTTTAGATTTTTATGTATAAGAGTTGAAAATTAGAATGTTTAGATCTATAATATTTCTTAACCCAATTGAAGTATTTTTAGAAAGATTCAGCTTTTAGACATTTTATTGGAATATATTGCAGTAAACATACCTATAAGATCATCTTGATAATCTTGGCAACTAACCCAAAAAGAATAAATAAAAAGAAATTACGAGTAAATTTCTATAACCAAAGATCGAGTAAATTATTGTAAAATATATTTAATAAATTTTTTAAAATATATTTTACAATAATTAATTAATTAGCTCAAATGTCGAGGCCATCGTATCCTTGTATTTTGATCATGGATTAGGTCAATCAAATCAGATTTGGGAATTAATCATGCACGTTGGATTTAACCCTAAAAGTGGGGTCCACCAGTTGAATTTTATTTTCCAATATTATAAAGTAATCTCTAAACCAATAATGTCCTAATGAAGAAACACCAGCTGTTAAAAAAAATTTATGGGAGCTTTTATTTTGTTTTTTTGAAAAAATGGGAAAAGATTATTTTAAATAAAGAAAGAATGTTAATGTCAAAATAAATAAATAAAAGACTTGAGTAACATTTAAAATTTTTCTTGCTCAAATGTACTTAATTAGATGTATGTATCAAAGAGTAATCTATTATTTACAAATTCCAGTCTCAACTATTATTAAATTAAAAAAAAAAACTTTAAAATTTACCTCAAAATTAAAAAAAAATAAAAAAAATAAACAAAACAAAAGAATAACATTGAAGATTCTATTACTATAAAAATTAAAAAATTAAAAAATAAATTAAAAAAAAAAAAGTAGAAGCTTGATATACTAACATTTAAGATTATAGATTCTTTTTTAAAAAATAAAGATTATAAATTCTAGAAAAAATCATGATTGGTAGCCTGATAATGTATTTCATGAAAATGTCATGAGTTTCAATTTGCTCCTTCATTTATGGTGGAAGTAAAAAAATTTCATAATCTTTATTTTATTTTTTTCCTATATACTATTTTAAATTGTATTTATATTTTGTACTTTCTTACGTCTAAATTGTTATTATGGTTGTTGAATCAATTTTCATAAAAACTAATTTAATTAAAAAACAATAAATTAAATTGCATGACTAAAATAGTATAACCCATATTTAATAAAATTTGGTAAGATTTTAAATAATGTATTGTAAGGGGACCAATCTGATTGAGGTGCTTGGAGCATGATCTGTGAGGTTTATATTATATCAATTTTCTAAGAAAATTATAATATATTAATTAATATAGCGCTGGAAAGAAAGTTGTGAAATGAGATTGGTATTTATAAGGATAAAATCGTCTTATTACTTCAACCAACACGTGAGCTCGTTTACTTTACTTCCCTAAATCCATTAACAATAATGTCTATAAAATTTATAAATAATAAGTTCTTTTATGAATAGATTTATAATTTTTTAGTCTCTCAAAACTACCTTGCTTATTTGGTCAATCCGTAATTGTTAGTTCAACATAATCGAGTGAAAGGATTTGAATATATGATTTTTAGTTAGAAAGACGTAATTATATCAATTGAACTATTATTCTTGTTCACAAATTATTAACTAAAATCATTTCAAAACTCCTTAATTCCTTCTTTCAAAACAGGTTTTAAGAAAGTAATTAATAAGTCAATTATAACCGTATAAATCAATTAAATTAATAGCTTCTAAAACAAAATAATCTAGTCACATAGTTAGCCTTACTATCATTTTTGTTTTTTTGTCAAAGCACTTTTCAAATTAAAACTTTAAAAAATAACATTTGTTTGTAGTCCACACAAGTTTTAAAAGTAAAAAATAATTAATAAATAGATAAAATATGAGTTTTCCTAATGGGTCAAATATAGATCTAATTCCCAACATTATTTTATTTATATTATTTTAGTTTATAAGGCTATAGAGATACCCCCTCTATGAGTATGCTTCTAAAATATTTCATGTTTGAGAAAGAATGTGCTTGGATAACTATGGTGAGACAGCAATTAAAAATATTTTAATTTTTTTAATTCAAATAAATATTGTAATTTGAACAGTTCTACAATCAATTTTTTTGATTGGTAGATACATTAATTATTTGAATATGACTATAAAATTTTAATTTTAATCAAGATTTCTCTTCTCATTCACACACACTTCCTTTTCTGACAAAAAAATACCAACATAGTTGACGTATAAGATGAGAAAATCAAAATATATAATAATGACTATAAATTTAAAGAAATTTTTAGCATATTCAAAAAAAAAAATTATTATTTTTATTTCAAGTTTTTAAATTACTGAAATTTAAATAGATAATATAAATATCAACCAATAAAAATTCACGTCATAATTTGATAAAATACAAGGGAAATGGAGATAGGCAATCAGTCATACCAATTAACTAATTTAATATAAATAATTCTTTTTTTTTTTGTTAATTGATGGAAAATTATCTCTTACGACTAAAATGAGTGTGTGATATTTGGTTTCAAAATTAACCAATTATGATAAATTAGTAATTGATTTAAATAAAAATTTTATTGTGACTATTTTAAACCTAGATTTATTACTAATTAAATTAAATAGAAACAATTAAATTAATTAATTTTATATTTTAGGCTAAATTGTTTTATAGTCAAAATTTATATTAATAGAATATTAATTAAATAACCATAAGTAATTACGGTAGGTTTTAATTAGATTTGATCGGATAAAACCAATTTTATTTGTTACCTTTTATTCATTATAAATACTCATTGATACCATGTAGCAAAAGAGAGATTTAGAATGAATCATTCATCTTTACCATTTATTGGTAAAATTAGAGAGAAAGCAAATTAGAGATTTTATTATTGAGGTATAATTAGAGAGAGAAAATGGTTTACCCCATTTGACACACAAATCTTATTCATTTCCTTCGCCTATTTCTCGATTCTTTCTTCCGCCATTAAGTCTCCAACTTGGCAACGCCGCTAGAGCATTTTCGACTATCGTTGGCGCGCATTCCAGCCTTCATTGTCCAGATTCCAAAATCTTTACGGTGGTTCTTGATTTGGGTTTTATTCTTGGAGAATTTTATTGGAATATCTAATTGAAGATTCTTGAAATATTGTGCAAGATAGAAGAAAGGTTTGAATATTTAGATTCAAACTATGTAAATCTCATGGAATCAATTTGTATTTCTTTGTTTATGTATAATTGTTCGTACATATTTGAACTCTAATAAAATGCTTCTAGCAAAGGCCCAAAAATCCTTTGCGAGTGGATTAACCTTGTCGAACCACTCTAAATCTTTGACATCATTGTTCTTTATATTTATTGAATGAACGTTGTATTTTAATTTATGAATTTTTGGACAACATTGAATTAACTCTAAAT
>JBBMKA010000020.1:13314061-13350578 GCA_037833695.1 Sechiopsis laciniata | reverse complement strand
ATTGTTCTTTATATTTATTGAATGAACGTTGTATTTTAATTTATGAATTTTTGGACAACATTGAATTAACTCTAAATTGAACTTCTTATATTGAATTTGCAAACTAAGAATATAACAAATAAAAGGAAAGGTATTAGGAATGTTTGAACACAATGTTAGTAAAATTCGAAAATAGAAATATAAGTTTAAATTTTTGGGACCAAATAGATTTTTTTTTTTTTTTTTTTTTTTAACAAAGAGAAATTAAATTTAAACTATATCATTTTGAAACTTAAACCTAAAATAAATTATCTTTCAAATTTATATAGTATAAAAATATTTATTGTTTATAAAATAAACAGAAGTTTGAAAATACCAATTGTTATTTAACAGAATTATTTTTTATGACTTCTTGTTTCTTATTCTTGCGTGGTTAACTTCCCTAGAGTTGGAAGAACTCAATTTTCAACACAAGGAAACTTACATTAAATATAATAAACAAAATATATTATAATATTCAATCGTTTTTTTTTTTTTTTAAGATTATAATATTCAATCGTGAATCATATGACTTTTCTTGAAAAAATAAATGAAATTTGAACAATTTCGATTATATTATGTTCATAATTGTATAATATTAATTAATATGATTGGCGAAGAATTGCGAAGTTATTAATATGCCACGTGCGCAGAGTTTACGTGTCCAAGTCTCTTACTTTGACTTCTACAATTTATGGGAATTGAATTTGGGATTATTGAAGTTCCCAATGATGAAATAAAATATGGTAAAATATATTACTGTTCTTTTGTAAAGGAAAAAAAATGTGTTATTAGTGACATAGCTTTTTAAAAAAAATTTATTAATGACATAACTGTAATAACATTAATTTTTGTTAAAAAACAACATAATTTTAATAATATGTTATACAATTTTAAACTAGTAACCTTAATTTGAATTGAAATTTTATTAAACAACAAAATTACTATGTCAACCTTTTCGGGTTAGTAATTGAGAGGGTGTAGATTTACCTTTATTTAGGTTATTTATAAAATTTTATAAAATTTATAGATCAAATTTTATTTTTTATTTTTTGTATTAAAATCTAATTTTCTATAATAATCAAATTATAATTTAAAATAGCTTTTAATTAGTTAATATTATTTAAAAAATGTGATACTTTGATTGCTAAAAAAATCAATAGAAAATTGTGTCTATTAGACGATCAATATTAACATAGCTTAATTGTCAAAACACTCTATACCCATAATATCGTTGGCTCAAATTTTCATTCACAAAGTGTGTTATTCAAATATTTTCAAAACATATATATCGAAAGAGAAATTTATAAGATTTAGTTTTTTGAAATCAAATTTATAAGACTTAATAATTGATAATAATATTTTTTTAATTTCAAGAATTCCATAAAAAAATAAGTTTGAGAATTAAATTAATATTATTTAGCATTAGCATGATATTTATGTATTAACGCATGCATGTTATCTTAGAAAGTATGTATAATAAGTTATATACATCTACAACTAAAATATTAGAGATTTGAATCGGAATCTTAAAATTATGCACACATAAATGATAAAACAATAAAGATAATTTAGAATAAATTGATTTTTTAAAAACAAACTAAAAAGAGAAATATACGACCACATTTTTTTCTCTTTCAAAAACAAAATTAGTTGGTAAGTGGACCCATAATTATTCAAAACCAATGTGTTCAAAATTAAAACTTTTCGAACATCATACAATAAAATCTAAACGATAAGATTAAAAAATATGAATTTATTGCATTCTATATATCCTTAAAATTTATCATAGGATTTATTAGCTTCGATTTTCAAATTCGAGAATGTGATCTAAACTTGAACAGAAAAATCTTGTGTTTTGACTCTTTGTTTACTCAACATCACTCATAAGCCTAGAAAGAGAAAGAAAGAAAATCAAGAAAGAACAATAAATAAGGATAACCTTCTTAATTTTTTTAATAAAATTAATGGATCGATGAACTAAAAGAGAAGTATAGAATGCCACGTGTGTTTCGATAAAACGTTGATTATCTATAAATACATATAATTTGCATATTATCAATGACTTTTTTTTCTTTTTTCTTTTTTCTTTTTTAAATCAGCATATTACCTATGTTTGAGCATATATACATATATGTTTTGAAAAGATTTGATTCCTCCGCTTTATGTTGAGTACTAAAGTCGAACTATTGAAAGGTCAGTAGCAGCAGGTTAGTTTCATGATTTAGTGGTAATTTAATTCAACATTATGATTATAGATTTAATTTTGAAAATTAATATTTGACTTTCACTTATTTGAATGCGGTGTATAACTACTGAAATAAATTAGATGATTTTAAAACCAATTTTTTATATTCTAACTAAGATTATGAGTTTAAGCAAGTCAATTCATTTGTTTACTGGTTTTAAATTCTTTAACTCCCAAATATTGTTGTCATGTTAAAATTAATAGGTCTGTACATTCGTAATATCGACCGTAGATTTGTAACTTTCAGAAACTTATTAAATTCGAATATTTATAATAAAAGAATAATAAATTTAAACAAATAAAATAAAAGACAAAGAGAAGTGGAGAGAGATGAGAATATATGAAATATGGACCGTAGATTTGTAAGCACGTGCGAACATAAACGACACACGTTTGGCAAAGTTAAATAATCCCTGGAAAACCGCTCTGTTTTTGCTTTCTAAAACCAAAATAATTAAATAAAATAAAGTGATTTGCTTAAACAGACCCCAATCAATCCATAAAGATCAGCCCTTAATATGATCCCATATTATATATATAAAGATTCTCTTCCAATTTAAAGTATTGGTGTAGGTTACTTGAACCACAGCCTTTTTATGCAATTAATGGTTAATATTAGGAGACATTGGAGTTTTTTAATTGTATGCCAAAATAAAATTATATATGAACTATAAAGTATTATTTATTGGGTGCTCTTTAGAATATTTAAAAGAGAATTAAACAATGGGAGGATCTCTCAAGATTCTTGGAGAAGATTAAGTCTAATTAATATATTTCAATTATTTATGATGGAGAAATAAAAACCATAGTTTCATTTATCTTTTTTCTATCAAGATAATAAAATTCATTCTTATCTCTATTTGATGTGTTAGATAATTTTTGTGATGAAACATATGATGTTCAATTTGTAATATTATAATGTCCATTGAGTGAATCGATTATTGAGATATCAAATTTTGTCAATGTTTGCATATGATCATTATTGAGATAAGACAATTACACTATATATCCTTTAAATTAAATATAAATGAATTATTATTCTTAGCTTTATGGTTTTCTAACACTAGTGTCTTTTTGTGATTATATTTTCAAACATTATATTTAGTTTAAATTTTAAATTTGGACTATAAATCTATTTATGTTTTGTTGTTTAATTTGTGTAATGTGTATTTAAAATATTATCAGACGTCATGTTGGGTAATTTGTGCTTGGGTTTAATATTGAGCCTAAAAATTGAGTGGCCTAAAAGTCCTATCAAAATCAACATGAAAGTTCAATTTGAAGATAAAAAATATAGAGCAATTCAAAAAAAAATATAAGCATTAAAATAAAATATGCCAAAAGTTTATGGATTAAAATCAGATTTAAATGAATAAATACTCATTCTATTTTCCTTTTTTCTTTTTGCTTTATCATTAATATATGAGATTTTTTATTTTTGGAAAATTGAAGCTGAAGCAAATTAAGAAATGAAAGTATTCCTCAAAGATATTGCAATTTAAGAGTACAAGATATATGAATTAATTAATAGAGTAAAATAAAATAGAAAGATGCACTATTTAGTTAATATTTATAATATATACGGGCGAGCATGTATGAAAAGCAAACAACTAAATTTGTTTTTTTGTTTTTCCTTTTTTGTAAAAAAAAATGATATGCTTTTCTTTGCCCTTAAAAGGGCCATTCTTTTTTTCATTGAGCTTTTGGTTTGGTGAATCTTGTGGCTCTAATGAACTCACCATTTTAATGCCAACCAACATGCAGATATTTGTCATAATAAAATAATAGATATAATTTCTCCCACTCTACTTTATTTCCATCAATTATTTATTCTACTTTACATTTTCTTCTACTTGCAATTTCTTAGTTGAAATTTAGGAAGTTTTAAAGAGATCGGAATCCTTGTTCTATAGTATATATTCTTAAGTTATATATTCATTACTGTTAAGTTAGGTTCACTTTTTTTCGAGAATAAGTTAGGCTGATTATATATTTGTAGCTATTAATTAATAATTTCAATCTCTTAATCTTGGTCTGGACCTTGAGACTTGGTATCAGATTTTCAAATGCAATAGAGTAAAACCCCTACTTGGGTATGGCATCTTAATCTTAATTATTTAAATTTAGATTATTATGGCATCTTAACTTTTAATTTCGATCTAAAAGATCGTGTGAATGCTTGTACTTGTATGTATAGGCCTATATTCAACTTTCAAACTTTTAGTTGATATAAAACTATATTTATTTTAGAGATCATTGGCCTAGAATTGTTTTTGGATTATTGTTACAAATATAAAACTATAGATTATGTTAAGAGAGATTTTTTAAAATTGTTAAGAGAGAGAATCAATTAGGGTTCGAATCTTTCAATCTCCAATTATTGAATTAAAAAAAAATAATAATCAATTACGGTTCGTTAAAGGCTTTGGTGTCAGTGTGGGAAGATTTTCTCATATCTTAAAAAATATTTAAAATTGCCAATAAGCTCCCTATAAAAGAGAATCAAGTGCTACCAAGAAAAAAGAACAAACAAAATTAGGGTTTTGGTTTTTCTTTTTTTTTTCTTTAGATTTAAAATTAGGGTTTTAGTACAACTGTGTTATACATGGGACCATTTTTGGAGCTTCTTAACCATACACACATGCCAATTTGTCAATCTCCTTGCCCTTTTTGCACATTCAAATGCTTTGCAAAAAAGAAAAAAGTATGTTTGAAGTAACATTTTTTGTCTACTCATAATAATAATGTTTTCCCTTCTTATTTCTTATTCAATCTTTTAATTTCTTCGTTCTAACTTCTAAGAAAGAAAAATTTGAAGTGTGTATGTATATTCATTGTTAAAAAAGAAATTTAGTTTTTTTTTTTTATATATTAAATTACTAATTTCTTCTTTCTCTAAGATTTATAAATTAAATTAAAACAATATATACACATCATTTTTGTTTAAAATAGTTATCAAACATATTATTTTTGTTTCTCTATCAAATAATAGTTAATAAGAACCATAAAATTATTGAATTACGACAAATCGATCATAATGATTAGTGAGCCAAAGTTTGTCGTCTTTCATTGACGACCTAGTCATATATTAGTGATGGCTCAACCGATACGAACCCATAAATACAATCGAATTTGTCGTTTTTCTTGTACGAAAAGTGAATTAATTTCTCTCTAAGTTTGTGTGTCATGATCATAGAACCAATCTAATATTCAAAAAGCACAGTGACACACCAATGTTGTTCATTTTAGTTAGCCTCTCACAATTTCACTGTTTAACACTAAATACAATGTGGCCCCCTTGTTTAAAGAAATTCAAACTCCAAAGTCTATCTTCAAAATTTAGCTCTTTGACAAGGACTTATAAACCAACACAAAATATTCAATGTACCCTTTGTTTGGATAAGAGTTTCCCTTAAAGAAGTTCTTCTTGTCTCCTATATGCGCAAGAGTTGTGTTACTTTTAGAACAATGAAAAGTACTTTTAACTAATTAAATCGATGACAATGATGACAATCCTACCCGAATCTTCATATTGATATAATATTGTCATACATATAGGTTTCCCCTAAATGCCTCATATCAATGGAGATGATTGTCATCACTTATATACCCATGATCTTCTCTTCTTCTAACCAATGTGGGATACTTTGTTTGCATCCCAACATTTCGTCCATTCAAATACATGTTAGTTATATGATCTTTAACTAATCAAGTCTAGCCTAAAAGCCATAGAAGATTTAGAGATTATTTGTAATTAGTCAAAACATGTGCATTCTATATATTCATCTTCTTTTGTCATATTCTTTATTCCAATTAAGTTATGTTTTTGTTGACATATTGTTATATTTATCGAATCCTTCTTATATATTTACATCGACCATCAAAAGATATAAGGTTTCATCAAGCTCTTCTAACTTTCGACTGAGGTGTTGATTAGACTAAATGCATCTTATCATATATTCTAAAGATTGAGATTTATATGTAATTGGGGGTGTTTGTTTGACATATTTAGATAGGATTTAGGTTAAGGAGTTATTTTGAACAGTTATATTGAATAGTTAAAAATTGAGAATTGTGCCAAAAAATTGTTTGGATGTAGTTTTTGTGTAGAGGATTGTTTGGATGTAGTTTTTGTGTAGAGGAGTTAGAGTCAAAATTTTGTTTGAATGTAGATTTAAAATGAGTAGTTATTTTTAGTAGTTAAAAAATAAATGATTAAAAATTAATGGTTAAAAATGAAAGATTTTGATTGATTTGAAAGGAATGATCGAAAATGAGTGATTAGAAATAATTGAGTAGTTATAAATGAATTATTAAAAATGAATGGTTAGAAATGAAAGTTACTTTTAAAAGTGAAAATGGAGAGAAATTAGTAAAAAATGAAATTTTCAAGAAGGAATTAATAAATCTTAAAACTAAATCCTACTTAAATATGCGAAACAAATAGCCCCATTAAAATCCCCTTTGATAACTATTTATTTTCTAAAATCAAGTTAATAAACACTGCTTCCTATAATTTTATTGCTTTGATGCCTAACTTTCAATAATGTTTTTTAAAAAATAAGCTAAATTAGGGGGGGTGAGGTGTGGTTAAGAAAAGAAGGTGAAATATTTTAAAAGATAGGGAAGAATTAAACACAAAACAAAAAACTAATGGTTGACAAATAGGCCTAACAGTTTCAAAAACATGATGATATCAAAATCCTATCAACCAAAAATGTATTATTGGAAATAATAACATGCCAAAAATATTTTTACATTTTATACCAAACAAGATCATATCAAGTGTGACAAAAATAGTCATAAAAATTTAGCTGACATAAAATATGAATTTATAAATAAGAAGTTATAAATATGTTTAGCTTAAGAACGGGTATGGTTACCCTTGTTTTAAGAAATGATTAAGAAATTATAAATTTAAACATTCACTCGTTAAACTAAAAAATATAACAAAAGTAAAATAAAATAAAAGAATGAAAGAGAAGAAGTAAAAATGATAACAAACAGAATCTGTTTATTCTGTTTGGGCATTGGGCCATTTTGGAATAAACAAGAAATAAATTAGTATCCTGCCTCAGTACTGCCTGTAAAGTCTTCTTTCTCACAGCTTTAAAAACCCAAATTGATAATGAAATGTAACTGAGAGAGAATGACATCACATTCTTCAATTATGAAATAATTATTTTATATAGTTTTCAATCATAATTAAACTCTTAGTTTATTGACATAAACTTTGAATGAATCCATTGAACTTGCTTCTGCCACCCAACAAATTAAGGAGACTTGGCTCATGAATACTTCAAGTCTTTTTCCCAATTTTAAATAAATGTGTTCATATGTATTTTGTTCTTTTTTATGATTGTGTTTTTATGTTTCTTGGACAACTCAAATGTTGCTTTCTTGTTTTTGTTTTTTCTTTTTTGGAATAAAAATATGTTAACTAAAATTCATAACTATTTTGTTTTAAAAATTAAGTTTATCTACATTTTATCTATGTGGTTAAAAATCAAATTAAAATTTTAAAATTAAAAAAAAAAAAACAACAAAAACAAAAACAAAATAACTTTTAAAAAATTGTTTTAATTTTTAAGATTTTATTAGATTTCAAATACTTCTTTTGAAAGAATGATAAAATCTTTTGTAGAGAAATTGACTGTTTGTTTAACATATACTATTTATATCATGTTTCAGACACAGAGTGAGATTATTAAAACACAATTTGCATACCTATTTTTTCACTTATCGTTGTCATTTACCTAAAATTTGATATCAAATGAATATTTTGATAATTAAATGCAGAGAGTGAGGTTACATGGGTCTCATGAAATTAGTACATATATACATCAACTAATCCAAATACTCACATATACAATGAAAATTAAGTATGATCTTTTAAGACAATACAGTTTTTGCCTCAAAATTTGAAATTGATGTCTACTCAATCCTCAAAGTTTTAAAATTTTAAATTGAAAACAGCCATTGTCTCAATTTTTTTTAATACAAATTAAGAAAATGAGATTACAAACCATACACAGACAACACTATTGCTCTCAAATAAATGAAAGTTAAACTGTGTACTACCAAATAATAATAATACTATTGCTCTCAAATAAATGAAAGTTAAACTGTGTACTACCAAATAATAAAACCAACACGCCAAAACCTTTTTGGTACTTTTGTCTCTAAAATCATTCTGACTGTTAAATGAAAATGACATTAACATTAACCAGTTTCATGACCTTATATTAATTCTTATTTCACCAACCCTAACCCTCAACGACCAAATTATTATATTTTTAATCTTCCTTGAACGAACTTGTTTTTTTTTTTTTTTTTTTTGAACGAGTTATCGTTTGACAATGAAATTCCACGTCCATTAACCAGCAGTTAACAAACAAAAAGTGGGCAAAAAAGTGAAGGATTTTCCACACTAAAGCCAAGAATTTCAAGACCTAAGAACCGAATTACCACAATTTATGAGATATCTCAGAAGTATATGAACATTCTACATAGATCATAAGAACTGTTTGAAGCTTCTCGCCCTGTTGATCGCAACCATAGTAATTCAATGTGATATTATGTGAGTCTGAGAAATGGCATGAACTTCATGTAGGCCAGTCTTAAACACTATTTTCATTGTGGTCTCTTGGCACGAATCGCCAAAGATCCACGGCAATGTCGACCTCTTTTCTCTTGTGAAATTTGTAGAGCTGGGGCACGTCGTATCGAAGCTGAAAGAAAGAAGAGAACAAATAACTGGATATAAGAATATGAATAGCCTGCTGCGAAAAAAAAGTATCGTTGAAACTTCGAACATCGATGCGCACACGCACACACCACCCAACAATCGTTCTGCTGAACCAGCAGAAGAATGGACATGAAGAAGGTAACAACAAGATCATGGTGTGGGCTTTATAGAGAAAACAAACAGTTACCCACCTCACATAAAACCTCGGCACTTTGGGCACCATAATCTCGCAAAGCTGCACGTTTTATATGCTGTAGCAATGAAAGAACTATAGAGGTTAGTAATTTTTTAAAATTTGTTCTTGTTCCTAGATAATTTAGATATTTGCAAAGAATAACTAGCAATGTAGATGCAGGGGATGATCTCTGTATTCCCCTCCGATTCGCGGCAGAATAACACAGATTTTAGGAAAAAGACAGTATAAAAAAATTCAAAACTAAGCTACATCTGATAATCTATCTAAAGATTACTTCCTGTCCAGTTTCTACAATATAGCAAAATGAAAATAGTGAGGAGTTTTTGAATTTGAAAAATGGAAATATCATATAAGGAGAGCTGTGACTGCCCACCAAGGTTAAAGAAAGGGTCAATACTAAAAGACGTTTCACTATATCCATTCCACAACATTTTCTTATTATATCCGTGAGTGCATGACCATACGAACGAACACAGATAATCATCACATTAGTATAAAGGTTAAAGAAACGGTTTAATACTAATAAACGTTTCACTAGGAATCTCCACAACATTTACGCGTACTTCCACTTTTCTCACAGAACCCCTTGATCTTAAAACATTTGCTTGTCAAGGAAATGTATAGAAAATTCTTAAATAGATGGCCGCCATGAATTGAACATCACGGACAACGAACAAGATAGCACAAACCCAGACCAAGTGGCAATGTGCTGAGTTCTTATTAACATTGAATTTGTACATGAGAACTTACATCTCTTGTTGAGGTCTTGTGCAAAGAATAAACTGCTTTGGATGCAACCTGAAAATAGATTTCAAAGAAACTGAGTCAATGAGAAAATATTGTACATGTACTTGAGCATCTTAGTCAGATATCAAAGTCAGAACTATAATTTAATTACCTTCAAGGCTGCAGAAAGGAATTCCATATCTGCTCCCTTTCGACGTGTTCCAAATGGAGGATTCATTACAATTGTATCAACAACCTGACCTGACCATATGCCAGAAGTGTTAAATGAAACTACAAATGAGAATCTCAAATAAAAGTCTAGTATTGAAAAAAGGTAGTATTGAAAAAAGGTGTGGTGGATTAAAGATACTAATTTCTAGGGACACTGTAAAATAATAAAAGCTGAATATAAACACTCATTTTACCATCATACATCTAAAGACATAAACATTCATAGGTGCTAATGATTCATGCAAAGTAACAGATAAGAAAAGTTTTAGTATCGTGAATTCATTAAGCCTTTGTCGCAAATAATACTAATCAGTTATCAAAACAGTCATGATCAAAGATTAGGATCATGCAGGGAGCACCAAAAGGCGAAGACTTTTTTACTTAAGGCGTACTATATAAAAAAACACAAAAAACTTATATATATGTGTGTATACACAATAAAAACACTTTTCATGGACATAAATGAAGTTTTAACCAATGATATATAAAACATACATAATATTCAACTATCAACCTTCACGCGCTTCGAATGACCTAGTACGGAGATCTAAAACACAAAAAATGCAAAGGAAATAAAAAATCCCACGAGGCGCGCGCCTTTTGGCGCCCAGGGCTTCGCGTAAGGCGCCATAAGGTGCGCACCTTATTACATGTGCCTCACCTGGGACAAGAGAGGCACTAGAGGTGGGACTTGCCCCAAGCACGCCTTTTAAAACATTGTTGCCAAGTTCTAATGACATCTTGTACAACCTAGTAATCAAGACTCGAGAGGTTAGATGTTCAAATCCCCCACCTTAATGTTGCTGAATAAAAAAAGTGAATCAAACAATAAACAGTAGACTTCTCCTTGTAAAATTATTTACCGTTAGAATGAAATAACCATTTCCCCTTGAGTAAATTAATACTAGCTCAAAAAAAAGGTTCATTCATAGTGAACTGAAGCATACACATGAGGCACCAATAGCCATCAAATTTCTTGTGTATTTTAATAATGAAACCGTACAATTCTATCAACTAAGAAAACCAATTTTCACACACGTACACAGTTTCTCTATGGTAAATTCAGTGAAAAACATCAAGTTGATGACATTACATGGACATAACATAAAATTTTCATTTAACCATACTTATTCAAAAACTAGAACAAATCATACAAAGTTTCATATTTTAGAGATATGCTCATATGCAATGAGAATGAGAAGCATTGGAAGTAGCATGGTGTTTCATGTTTGTTACCTCTCCATCCTAAGTTCTTCACATCACACAGAACCAAGTCCATTTCCAACTGCAATTTTCAACAGATCAACAAAATTAACATATGGAACATAAGTTGACTACAAAATAATCTACCCACCCCATTTTAAGCCGTAAAGAAAAACAAAGAGAGCGCATTATAACTTGTATGCAAAATTTCTATACGATTAACTTATCAAGTGCAATGAAGACGACTCAAAGTAACCCACCCAAACAGAAAACCAACAAATGGAAACTTAATGGCAAAAGATAGAACCTCAAGATACTCTGCATTTTCAGATGCAATTTCAAGAGATTCGGGATCAATGTCAAATCCTGTAACATGTCTGTCAAAGAATTGTAAGACTTGAAACATTGCATACATTTATAATCAAATTTATGTTGAATAAAAACATGGTATTCACTTCCCTTATAATCAGAAATGGATTTATAACTTCCATTCCAGTCATGGAACCCATAAGGGGGTGTTTGTTTGAGATAATTAACAAGCTATTGGTAATGAGCTTGTACAACTTTCTTTAAACAATCACATCCAAACGAGCTATTGTACTCACTCAAAATAAGCACTCATTTTTAATCACTCATTTCTAACCACTCAAAATAATCATTCATTTCTAACCATTGTTTCTAATCATTCATGTTTAATCATTGATTTATTACCACTTATTTCTAATCCCTCAAAAACTATCATCCAAACGAGCTATTAACTACAACCCCTCTACAAATAACCACATTCAAACGAGCTATTACTAAAACTTAAATTCTTAATCACTCAAAATAACCTCTTATTTATAATAAATCGAAATAATCACTCTACAATTTCACATCCAAACACTTTCTAATGCGATTAAAGTCGGTCTTCAGTGACATGAAAATCTTCACAACTGAGACTAAAAGACTAATAAACAAGATTGGAAACATAAAAGAGGAACAGAGGAAAGATGCTACTCACTCTGCGTCCAACAGTGCAGCTGCAGCTCCTAATGTACCACAACCACAACCCAAATCAGCCACTACCTTGCCACTCACATCTCCAAAAGAATTCTCTGCCTGATAAAGTTTCAACTCAATAACCCATGATGCTAATGATGATAGCATAAAATTTTTAACCAAAAGAAACATAGTCTAACAATGATGGGAGCTATAGCTTTATGATTGTCACAACAACTGATACAATGAGCTTTCAACTCATACAATACGAACAAAAATTTCATAAGTCCTCATTCCTGAAATCCGCAAATGTGTAAATTCGTACATTGAGTCGTCATAAACAAATTAATTTTCAATCCGATAAAAAATTGATTGGACCTAAGAAGCAATGACACTTCTATTTAGACAAAGTATCCGTGTCAAACGCATGTTTGACACCGATACTTTTGGACACTCTACAGACACGTGTCTGACACTCGAAATTTTGTGTCCTCCTTTATTATTATTTTTTCTTAAATTTCGGACACTTCACGGACACCGTACACACCGTGTACACTTCATTTAAGACTTTGGTCGATGACACAACAATACGACGGGCACTGTTGGTGGAGGCTTTTTCGATGAACTAAAATGGAAAAATGAAAGAAAGAGAGAAAATAGAATGGATAGAAAGAAAATGAGGTAAAAACTAAAATATTTTGAGATTGTTCTAACTAACTAAAATATTTTGGATTTTATCTTTTAATAGTATATCATTGAAAAAAAAGAATAAATATCGTAATCCTTGACATATCCTTATTCATTTTTAAATAATGGGGTGCCTACATGTCCGTATCTCGAATTTATGTCGTGTTCATATCTCGTATTCGTGTCCGTGCTTCTTAGGATTGAAGCATTCAGCACTGTAGATTGTCAAAGCAACAGTTCCATAAAGAACCAAATAATTCGAACTCAGATGCTAAGTATTCTCAAATGGGTGATAAACGAAAGAAACAAAAAGAGAAGATGAACGAAAAGGGAGAAGAAAAATACGGTGTACAACATGCGAGAAGCAATGTGAGGCCCAGTTGGATACTGCTCCAGCTCAACCTGCAAAAGAAACAGAGAATCATCGGCTCACGCATTTGATTCAACATAAGATAAAACATCGAAGGAGATGAAGAATTGAGCAACAATTTCAGAAGAAATCAAACCTTTGGATTGGAAAATTGTTGAATTTCACCGAGTAGAGATTCTAGCTGCTTGAGCTTCATCGTTGTTTGGAGATTCAAACGGAAGATTCAAGATGAATTTTGCTGCCCCCCCTTTTTTGGGGAACCCTAATTTGGCCGATTAACCTTTCTGAATCGGCGCTCAAGATATTCCCCACCAACTAACTAGTGTCGACTCGACTGGTCATTTCTGATTCGCCCCAAAAGAACCAAACCGGTTCGAACGAACTGGATCGGTTATGGGGCTGGTCCGAGAACATCCAATTGTTCTTTTCTAAAATATTATAAATATATAACTTTTTTTCTTTTTCTTTTTCTTTTTCTTTTTTGAAAATAATATATAACATTGTCTAACTATTGGATTTTTTAAAATATATAACACTAGTGATTTTTGAAAATATATAACATTTTCTAAAATGTTATAAATATATAACATTTTAGAAAATGTTATATGTTTTTTCAAGAACCTAAAGTTTTGTTGTGTCTGCCAATGGTTTTTTGTCTTCCTTTATGTTTTTGAGTTTTCGTAGAAATGGATACATTTTCAAGTGTTTATTTTCTGCATTGTTACTTTCTTCTTATTATGGGGGATGCCTAAAAGTGGAGGGGAAAGACATTAGACAAATTATTTAGATCAATCTTGAACTATTGGACGCTTTTATAGAATCTATGGGTTTAGAATATATAAAATTAAAAAAAATAATAATAAATAAATTCAATGATAATTGAAAGCAAAAGAATTGAATGGATAATCTCTTTGGTTGAATTATCATATTCTTATTAGCTACAATATATATATATATATAGTACAAGTTGTGGAGGAAGACCTTAAAAAAAAAAAAGTTGGGAAGGAAAATTACAAATCCTCAGAAAGTTAGAAATGAATTTCTACCAAACAATGAAGCAATCACGACCATTTTGTAAATCAGTTAAATTTTATTTATATATAATAAAAACCAGTTAAATTTTGAATATATATATATAAAAGTCAATTAGATACACAAATAAAAATTTAATAGCATATTAGACGTTTTTTTATTTTTGAAAAAGCATATTAGTCGTTCTTAAAGTTCAGGGACATATTAAATATAATTTATATTTAAAAGTTCAATGATTTATTAGGTCGAAAGATTTAAAAGTTTACTCCTCAAAAAATAAAATAAAAGTTTAATGACTATTTTTAAAAAACTTGTAATTTGACAAAAAAAAAATTACTCTATACTATGTTCTTTGCAAATTATAGATTCAAAAAGCTAAACAAGCTAATCTAGGTTCTTATAATTTCCTTTTTTGCGATTCAAATTTCAAACATGGGATTTACTGTTTCGAGAAAATACACACCTCACTACATATTTAATATTTTTTCATTAAAAAAAGTTTTATAAAGCTAGACTTATTAAAATTGGGAGCTAAGTATCTCTAGTTATATTTTTGACAAAATGGAATCTGTTTTTTTTTTAATAATTTATTTTCAAATATTCTATTAGTTTCATTTAAAAAAAATAAAAAAATAAAAATCATTGTTTTAACATTTATCAATCTAAAAGTACAATGGTTTAAATCGAGTTTTACATTATAACGCAACAATATGTGGAATGACTATGGATAAATAATCAAGGTTTAAATTTTGTTTTAGTTACTAAACTTTACAAATATTCAATTTAGTCTCGACGGTATAAAAATATACATTTTGTTCTTTTAAATTTCAAGTTTTTTTTTTACAATAATTGGAGTAGGGAATTTTTGAACTTCTAACCTCAAGGTCGTTAGTAAAAGATGTCAAAATCCATTAATTAAATGCCTAGTTTAATAATCATTTGGTTTTTGAAATTTAAACCTATTCTTCTTCAAATTTCCTGCAATGTATTCCACATTTCTTACGATGTATCTATATTTCCTTAAGAGGGCGTGTGAATGCTATCCAACTTTCAAAAAAAAAAACAAGCTTTTATAAGTTACATTTTTTTGTTTCCAAAATTTGGTCTTGTTTCTACAAATATAGATAAGATGTAGATATCTAAGTAAGAAAAAATATATGATAAAGTAGTTGTCGTAGGCTTAAATTTCAAAAACCAAAAACAAAATATAAATGGTTATCAAACATGATCTAAGTTATAGTTATTTGGTCTTAAACCTTTATTTTGATTTGAACAAATTTTGGTATGGGTCAAACAACATTAGAGTTAAGGCTATTAGAATGAACCTAGTTTAGGCTTGTACCAAAGTGCCAAAAAATAACTATATTGAACTTCATTTTGAAGAAGAAACTAAAACGAGTTTTATCAAACCAACCAATAGAACCAATGTGGGGATGCCTCGAGACGAGTCAAGCTTTGCATCATTATTACATTAATAAAAATTAAAAATAGAAGAGTGGGCTTACATATAAGAAACTAAGTTCTTATTGATAACTCTACTCGATACACCTCTTTGACTTATGCATCAAAGTGCATAAACTAAACACCCGTACAAATGTACAAATATTATTTCTTTTTTATGTTGATTACAGAAGCAGCTAAGCGGATTTACTTATTTATGATAGAATAAAGAACTCTTAATGGTAATTGACATATATTTGCGACTATATTCGAATTCTCATTCTTTAATATTGTTGTATTAAAAAAAAGGTTTTGGTTCCAACCGTTATCTATAGCTCACTTGAAGTAAACTCTTGCATTAACACATTTATTTATGAACTAATATTACATGCCTTATGAGATCTAAGGAAAATATCTTAATTATTAAGATGGAAAAAAAAGTTTGAATTTTGAATAAATGAATGAATAAAATTATTAGGCTGTACAACAACTTCTGATACTCTATTTAGCGCCAAATTTGTTTTATTTCCTTTCTTTATTGAATGGAATCTTAGACTAATTCCCTCGTTTTCCTCACACTTTACCACTTTATTCAACCAATCAAACACGTCCACGTGTCCAAAGATTTATATCTTGTGGGGACTATTATACGTGGCGAAATATAAATGGATTCCAATTTGGGTATGCAAAGTACTGGATTCTAGCCCCCGACAATTTCGTCGAAAATCTAAAGCTCTCGAAATCTGACGGCCAAGAATCTCCAAAAGGCTTACTTCTATGAATTCACACCGTTGGATCGTATCGAATTGTTTTCACCGTTAGATTTAAGGAGTGGTGTTAATCGCACCGTTCAATATTTACAAAATTGAAATTTCAAAATCTCGGAAGAGAGAGGGAGGAAAGAAGAAGAACAAAAGGCCTTTTTCGCTCCTATCCTTCGAAGCTCTCTTCAATTCACAGTTCGAAAAACCCTAAATTATTTGATTTTTACGCTCTGGTTTTTGCTTTTTCTGTGATTTTTATGCTCGTTGGCGAATGTGTTTTTGATTTTTGGTTTCTTGTTGATGATTTTCGGGCGTAATATTTGAGCTGCAAAAGCATAAATTCATCTGGTGTTGTTGGAATCTTGTTTGGCGGTGTTTTGATTCGTATTTGGATCCGGAAGTTGAACGATTTGAAGTTGGATTAGCGAATTCTATTTTTGAATTGAAGAGTTGATTGATTGATTGATTGTTCGAGTTTGATTTTCAATAGTGGCGAGATTATTGAAATTTAGGATTTGAATTCGATGGGCGAAGAAGATTCGGCTGGTGCGCCTCAGAAGAAGGCTCAATCAGATGGTGCAGCGATGAGTAATTCTTCTTCATCGGATATTCCGTCGAAGAAGCTCGCTAGGCAGCTCGATTTCACCGGCTATGGAGGTGCCTCGCATCCGCAATCGCATTCGAACTCGCATTCGCAGTCGCCGGCTCCATTAGTTGCTCAGAATCTTCAGCAAGCTCAGCTGAAGCCACAGTCGCAGATCGCGGCAGCTTCGATTGCACCTTTGGCGCCTCATTCGTCTGTAAGAGCTGTGTAAGTCTCTGTAATCTCGTTTTTTTCAATTTAATGTTCAATCTCACAATAGAATTAGAAAATTTACGCTATCAGAGCTGTTGACATGGAAGGATAATCCAATTTTGGTATTGAGAGAACTCATGCCTTTTGTCTTTTGAGCAGTATGAGATTTTGCTTAATTCGATTCATTTCGTATGAAAGATTTTACTGATCGCTTTTGCATGTGGATTCACTGTATGATGTAAAATTTTATCATTTGGATATGAATTTGTGTTTATGGGCTTGATGTTGCTGTTCCTCATCTCTTGAATTTTCATACATGTTATTAAAAACTACTCAATGGATGCGAAATTTGTATTTATGGGGTTTATGTTACTGTTCCTCATCACTTAATTTTCATACACTCTATTTGAAATTACTCAGGTGAATACGAAATTCGTATTCATAGGCTTGATGTTGATATTAATGAAGGGTGCTTCTTTCTTAAATAGGAAGCCAGAATCACCAATGTCAAGAGCAAGACCTGCTGTTGAAGCTAAAGAGTGTACTCCTAAGAAGCAAAAACAGTGTAACTGTAAACATTCGCGGTGTCTAAAATTGTAAGTTCGTGATCTTTTGAGCTTATGACAAACATATTTTACTTTCTTCTGCTCTAGTTAGGAATTTATGTGGTGACATTACACTGATAAGTAGATGCGTATGTGCCTTTGTTTATGGTTAGAAAAGCCTTTTGATGCTTGGAAACATTTTTCCTTATCTAGCCATTATTTCTATAAATAAATTGGTGTTTTGAATTTTGATTCTCTGTACTGTCTATTTCTTGGTTTTGTTATAGGTTTCAGGCTTCATCAAATACTATTTTTTTTTTTTTTTAATCATATATGCAACTTTTGTAGGTTGCAAAGGCAAACTAACTTAAGCATACCATTGTAGATATTATAAATTTTCTCCTGCATCTTCTTTCACTTGTTCTTTTTGTTTATGTGGCATTCCCTTGTCTCCTTGTTTTATCATTTCCTGTTCTTGCATCTTTACAACTGGAATGGAATTATTGTGTTTACAAATCATTTGGAATATATTGCTGTCAGATATCTTTTTTTTTTAATTTCCAAGGAGTAATTGGCTCACCCATTTGAGCAGGTATTGTGAATGCTTTGCTTCTGGAATATACTGTGATGGTTGCAACTGCATAAATTGTTATAACAATGTCGAAAATGATGCTGCTAGAAGAGAAGCAGTTGAAGCTACATTAGAGCGTAATCCAAATGCATTTCGACCAAAAATTGCAAGCAGTCCTCATGGGATGCGGGACAGCGGGGTAAGAGAGTTGTGAATAACAAGTGCTCTACCTTTTATTCGTATCATAGCTTGTACTGCAAGATGCATACTTTGCAGTTGATTATTGGATTTTTCTGAAGCAGTGGTTTCACCTTTACATTTTAGCTATGAGAATTATGGTGCAATCCATTCAGTTTTTACTATTTAAATTTTTTATGCATCCCCTATGGAAAAATATGGCTTTCAAGGCATGCTTCCTTGGAGGTCTCATGTTTGAATCCCACGAGTGGATTTAATTGTAAAATTCCTTGTAGTCTCTAGGTTTGGGCCTTAGGACATGCGTAGGTGTCCCAGGTATAGAGGAGCAAAGCTCTGGTTTCCCGGATTAAAAAAAACTATGGAAAAAAGATTACCTTACGTGACGATGACATGACATAGTATCATTTGCTTGCACATCCCCTCTAATTTTTACTTATTAAAATCTTTGGCGTTTCTTGTTATATACATAGATTGGACGAAGTGGTATTGCAATGAGCACATACTCATTTTAAAGATGAGTGGCATGACATCATATATGTATATTTTGTTGATGATATGCATGATGAACTGTTTTGAGTTCATGTAGGAGGAGGCCGGAGAGTTGCTGATGTTGGGTAAGCACAACAAGGGATGCCACTGCAAGAAATCGGGTTGTCTAAAAAAATATTGTGAGTGTTTCCAGGCGAACATTCTCTGCTCAGACAATTGTAAATGCATGGACTGCAAGAATTTTGAGGGAAGTGAAGAGAGGCAAGCTCTCTTTCATGGAGACCATGGTAATAATATGTCATTCATTCAGCAGGCAGCCAATGCTGCCATAACTGGAGCTATTGGCTCTTCTGGCTATGCTTCACCTCCTGTATCCAAAAAAAGGAAAGGTCAAGAACTCTACTTTGGACCCACAGCCAAGGACCTATCCACTCATAGACCAGTGACATTTCAACAGGTGGACCTATTCATTTACTATAATATAAAAACAATGGCTTACCATTTAATTTTTTTCTAGAAATTTGTTAGATATTGTGTCCAAAAGACATTTTAGAAAAACACAACTTGATTATGCTTTTCTCAGTAAGCTATGTTAATAAGATTGCTCTTGTATTGATCATAAAGCTATATACTGTACTTGGCAGGCAAATCATGTCAGAGCCGCAGCTCCTCTGCTACCATCCTTTCCCATTGCTGGTGTAGGAAGCCCGTCGTTGTTGGGTCCCTCAAAGTTTACATATAGGTATATATAATCCCTTCGATTCGATGTGATTTTGGCCATATGTTGGACTTAGGACTGATGTGTGTAATTCTTGAAGGTCTTTAATGGCAGATATCATTCAATCACAAGATTTGAAGGATCTTTGCTCTGTATTGGTTGTGCTGTCAAGTGAAGCTGCCAAGACATTTCAAGGTTTTATGATTTAATCCTCGCATACGTCTCTACTTTTACTTATTTCTTTTTTTACTCAATTCCTAGCTCTTTGGTTTGGTCATGAAAACTTATTTTTGACTATGCAGAACAAACAAATGGTACCGAAAAGCAAGCTGATTGTCAAACAGAAACTTCTGTTGCATCATCCACTCAAGATAGGTTGCAGAAAAAAGATGCATCTGATGAGAAAGCTGCAGCGGATGATCGTTCAAGCGCAAACCAGACCGATAAAACCACCCCCGATGATTCTAATTCAGATGGCGGAGATGTGCCAAAGGGCGCGCCCATGTCTCCGGGAACTTTAGCTTTGATGTGCGACGAGCAAGATACAATACTAATGGCTGCTGCTTCCCCCAACAGATTAGTGGGTCCTGGCTGCAGCACGTCTTCACAATTGCCCCACAGACAAGACATGTCAGAGGTCTATGCAGAGCAGGAGAGGATCGTCCTGACAAAGTTTCGGGACTGTCTCAATAGACTTATCACTTTGGGAGAAATAAAAGGTTAGTTTGAATGTGTGTTTTCTCTTTTAATCTTGAATCTTGTCAAGATTAGCATGGAAGCAACAGTAAGCAGGCTGAAAGGTTGATTGCCATTTTCGATAAAAATCTTAGATTCATTAGACAGATGATTTTCTATAGGTTTCAAAATGCTTTTACTTGCATGTCTCTAAGGGGCAATCTCGTTGGTTAAGACTTGAGGTCTTCAAGGTATGCTTCCTTCGAGATTTCAAATTCAAAACTCAGACGTGAGTTTAATTATAAAATCTCTTGTATCTCTCCGGTCGGGCCCTGAGACGAGTGCGGTGCCCTGCCCCAGAGTACGTAGTGTGGCGAAACTCCAATTCCCAGTTATTAAAAAAAAGGTTTTGCTTGCAAGTATACAACCTTTCTGATCGTAAAGCATATAATACTATTTATCCTATATGTCTCTCTAGTCATAAGCTATGTTTTACACAACGGACGTTCTATGAACGATGAACCTGCCCTTTCGAGTACATGCTTCCTTACATATTTTACCAGCATCAATCCTATTCGAACCTGTCATTTCGAGTTCTGTCTTTTTCAGATATTTTGCATTGCATTCTTATCGAATGTTCATTTCAAATTAATATAGTATATAATAGAAAGCAAATATGGTGTTTTTTCCTTGTACATTACAGAGACACAGTGTTCCTCATTAGCCAGAAGTGAAGTAGTCAATCAAGAACATCAACTCAACAATGGCACTACAAATTCTAGAACTGAAACTCAATCTAATTCCGAGCAACTCAACAATAAAGTTATGAAACCTTCGATTCCACCGTCGGGAAAGACAATGCAGACAGTAAATGCACCGGTCATGACCCTTAGTAACGATCAGCGACAGAAAGTTTTGCCTCTATCTTGAAGAAACTGGTAGAAACATCAAACCTAAGACTGACAAAGAGTTGGTAAAGAAAATTTTAGTCTTATGTTATCCATCAATGTGACACTTACTGCTCCGATCCTCGTTTCGGGTTTTCCAAACTGCGCTGACCCTTCAGAGTTGTGGAAGCTATATTTAGACGAAACCGTTCCACGGATTTCTGCATAATTGATGTAAGTTAATTTTTGATGTTTTCACTTCCATTCTTGGTCATACTCACAGAGTGCTGTGAAATGAATAGCCTCATGTTTCCCAAATTTGTCATTTAGATTTGCAAATTGAGTTTCCCATCTTAGCTTTGTAATTGTAGTTATTTTTCCTCCTTTTTAAGAGAGGTGGAAGTTAGGGATTGTCCTTTTCATATTTCTAGATGAAAAGAGAGATGGAAATCCTAGCATAACTTATTTCTAATGTGGAAAAATTCTAGCCAAAATCTATTGCATAGCTTTCCATTGTGTTCAACAAAGGGTGAGGATTCAAACTTATAACCTCTTGATGATAGGACACATTTATATCGGTTGAGTTATTATTTTTGTTGGTTTTTTTTTAATGAATATCTATGAATATTCTTGCCAACTTACGTGCACCTCGACTATTTTTATGAAATAAATTATATGATCTTACAACATTTAGTTGTCAAGGAATTTATATGAATTTAATTCATAGATTGTTGGTTACTATGCATTGAATTTATAATTTCTTAATTCTTCAATATCTTCTTAACCACTTGCAATTCATAATAGTTCTGTTAGCTTCCTTTTGAAATTTCTATGTGCATGAGAATTTTTTCAATGATACAAGAGCATTGAAGAACAAGGTCTTCTTCTTCTTCTTTCTTTTTCTTTTTTTAATTTTAATTTTAATTTTTTAATTTTTAATTTTTTAATTAGAAGAACAATGTCGTCTTACTTGACAGAGCTTTACTTTTGAATTTTGGTCTAATTAAAAAAAAAAAGGAAAATTGTACTATATGAGCTTTTCTCGTAAAATAATTATAAATGTAGGCAAATTTTAAAATATTTGTGTCTATAGTCAATAATATATTTTAATGATGTATTATAAATATTCATTAACACAGTATTATTAATAATATCAATGATCACGATTTCTAAATTTTTTTAAAAATGATCATATTTATAATTACTTTAATTTAATCTTGATAACTTCCCTTAAAAAAAATTGAGCTTCAAAGGCATTTTGATTTGTATCGTTGGCATTATATTTGCTTTGGCAGCCTCCTTTCTAAACTAAAGTTCTTTTGTATTTATTTATTTATTTGTTTATTTATTCAACATTCACTTTAGAAATTAAGATAAAGTTACGTAATAAAAATTAGCTGCTATGTTGATTTTTTTAATGGTTCATAATAATCTCTGAACACTTTAATGCATTCTACATAAGTATCAAATAATTATTGAAGAATTTAAGTTAAAACTAATAGTTTAACCAATTCAAGTCTACTCATGATCAAGATCTAAAAATTGTTAAATTAAAAATAATAATAATAATAATAATAAAGAATTCAACATCTGATGTTTTTTTTTTTTTTTTTTAGATAATTGAAAGTAGAGAGATTCGAACTAAGTCTTATCATTGGACAAGCTACTATCCTCGTGGGCACATTTAAGGCAATTAATAAATAAATAGTTTTATTGATTTCTTATGCCACTTTAATGTATAGGCAAAAAAAGCCTTACGCCACTTTAATGTATTCAACAACCTTACGCCAATTTTTTTTTTTTTACATTAATTTTGCATCATTAATGTATAGGCAAAAACTACAAAATTAAATTTAATGCTTCTTTTTTGAATTCAAGAATATCCGAGTTACTCAGCCATATATCATGGGAGACCGCAACAATATTGAACAATTTTTTATTTTCCAAAAAATTATTAGGAAACAAACACAATGTGATTAACATTTTGACATCATTGTTATTAGATGCATTTAAATTTTTGAATCCATATCTTTTGGTTATTAAAAGATGGGCACATTGTTTGACCTCATCATCATTATTTTTCATTTATACTTTTCCAAGTTCAAACTCAAAAGGATCATCCACAAGCTATAAGTACATTTCAAAATCCATAACCTAAAACTTAAGAATACATTTAGGAAGAAAAAAAAAAAAACAATGCAACCAAATCCACTCCAAGGCCTTTCTTGAAGCTTTTGAAAGTAGACAATTTCAAGCTTTAAGATTAATACTGCAACTGAACCTTTCTACATTACTGAACTTTATTTCAAGACGATTGGGTAAAAAAGGCTTGTTTGCTTAGAGTCGGGATCTCGACAATGCACCTTCTGCAATGGCGTCGCTCTGCAAGAAAATGAAGAACGTCATGTTTTGATTTCTAAGAGAGAGAGAGAGAGAGAGAAATATGAGATTGAAAGAGATCTTACCAGAGGTATGCCTTTGGCTGCTCTTTCTTCTAAATACTTGGAAGGCTTGAAGAAATCACCATATTGTTCTGACCATTTCTTGAGACTTGCATACACATGTTTAGGCCCAACCAAATCTGCCCAAAAGAGGAGACCGCCGCTGCAAAAGAGACACGTGGCACCAACCATGAGCATAAATATATAGTCTATCATCTCACGCTTCTTTTTTATATTCGTGAGTGTTTACCATGCGCGTAACTTTCGCCCACCTTGACTATTTTTTGTAATTCAAAAAGGAAAATTTGAACATGTGACCTCTTAATTACTAGATCATACACATCATGTCATTAGAACTATACTTTTGTTGATTATGTACACATCGATTATTCACACGAGACAACTGTCTAATTCTAAAATATTTGGTTTGAAAATACCCTTGAGGATCAAACCTCTAGGAAGAAAATATGATAATTCAAAATTATCGTTTTCTCTCGAAGGTGGAATGGATAAATGCTTGGTGGTGTTTCTTGTTAGTAGTCGATAATCATTCTCCTATTCAAATCCTTAAAGGTGTATATACTCTATTCAACTTTACTAAATTCAGAGAGATGAATATGGCAACTTAGTAAAAATAAAAAATGGAGAATCGGAGGTTCACTCCACTATACTTGGGGAGCACTCGTGGCTGTCCCAAAGCTCGGACCCTGGACTATTCTTACAAGACAGCAACCATATAACCTTATAGCATTTAGTTGTAAAAAACTTATTGTAAATTAATTTTTAGATAAGTTATCATTATAGATTAAATTCATAACTTCCTAATTTTCCGAGACCCTTTTAATCGCTAAGTCAATCCACGGTAATCCGAAAAGATAACAAGTGAGTGAAGTCGTAATACCGGTAGGAAGGAAAGCTCATTCCAAGAACCGTTGCAACATTCAGGTCAGATGGTCTAACGACGATTCCTTCTTCCACCACTCGACATCCCTCGTTTACCACAGGAAATAGAACCATTTCCAAAATTTGCTGATCAGAAATGGAAATGGGCTGCCAGAAGCAAACAAGAAGATTTAATAAACCAACAGGAACAGGAAAATAGAATGTCATTAGGTTTTTGAAAATTAAGCTTGTTTTCACCTACTTTCTCTAATCCCTACCATAGTTTTCATTTTTCTCAAAAACAAAAGCAAGTTTTCAAAAACTTTTTTTTATTCTTCATTTGATGAATCATTTGGTTTTTTAAAATTAAGCTTATTTTCTATCAATTTTTCTACCCGAAAGCATAAACAAATTTATGAAAACTACTTCTTGTTTTTTTTTTTAGAAATGCTACTTTCACAAAATAATTATAAATGTAGTCAAATTTTAAATTCTTTGCATCCATAATCTATATAGACTTAATTATTGTATTATAAATATTCATTAATACTGTATTTTTTTTTTGAGAAACATTAATACAATATTATGTATTATAAATACTCATTAATATCATTATTATAAAAAAGTATATGATAATATTCATTAATACAAATGATTATATTTGTTAAATTTTTTTAAAAGTGATCATATTTATAATTACTTTCTAGAGTTGACTAATCTTGCAAGTTTTTTTTAGTTTCTAAAATGTGGCTTGGTTTTTGAAACAAGTAGATAACACATGAAAAATCTTTATCTTAAAGTTGTATTTATAGACTTAATTTTCAAAGATAAAAAATCAAATGGTTATCAGATAGAAATTTAATTTTCAAAACTTAAGTTGGTTTTTGAAAACATTGGTACATAACTAGATAACAAAAGAATTAAAACTTAAGTTGGTTTTTGAAAACATAGGTTCAAAACTAGATAACAAAAGAAGGAAACCATGAGTGAATGTAATACTTATAGGTTTAATTGCAAAACCCAAAAATCAAATCAATTGATTATCAAAAAGAACGGGAGTAAGCAAGTTTTCAAAAACTCACTTTTTAGTTTCCAAAACATATCAATGAAAGTATCTCTTTCCTATCAAAGAAACTTTTAAAAAGATAAATTAGTTTTTGAAAACATAGATACCAACTCGATAACAAAAAGAAGGAAAATCATGCGTGAATGCACTATTTGTAGGCTTAATTTTAAAAAACCAAAAACTAAAACCAAATGTCAGCTTACAAAGTTTAAGTAATGTTTATAGGCATTTATTTCATACAAATTGTTTCGGTAATAACTTATATAAGTACCTTTCCACTGGGAATAAGGTTGACAATGCGCCTAGACTCCTCCACAATTGGTAAAATCGAAGGGTCGGGCTTTGGTTTGCTTCCTTTCTCATAAATATAGTAACCGCGACCGTTGTTTTTACCTGCAAAACGGAAATGCAAAGGCAGTTCACATTTCTGTACATGAATAATTTTGGAGAAACACGCACACACAAACAAGGTGTTATTCTCAATCATTTCAGTACCGTTGCGTCCATTTTTCTTAAGTAGGTCAACCAATGGTGAGAAGAAAACTCGGCCCGGGAATGCGGCAGAAAATTCTTTAAATACTGCAGTTGCCACTCCATATCCGCTTAAATCCTGAAGCCTATATGCATACAAAGCAATCAAGATTGATGCAGATAGAAGATATGACATTAAGCAATAAGCTTTGAGTAGTCCAGGACTCGAGAACAAATGTGATGTATCACAGCATTATAACTCATACATATCTTTGATTCTAGAAGGAAAAAAAAAGCTAATAAGAGAAAAAAGCACCATTTGATAATTAAGCTCAGTTGAGCGTTTCAAACCTAAAATCTTTAAAAGAGTATACTTGGAGACTTCTATCTGGCTGCCCATTGGGGATGAGTAAAAAGAAGCAGTTTAATATCCGCTTGAATTTTGTTTTTCATTTCTTAAAACTAAGCTTGTAAATAGTACTTTTCATATATAGTTTTTTTTTTGTTCGTGCTATATCACCTACTTTATAAAAAGAAAAGCTTAAAAAATCAAGCCTAATTTTGAAAACTTAATAAAAAAAATTAAACTAAAATTTGTTTTCTAAATTTGATGTTTTTGAGGAATAAATATACCAAAAAAATAGTGAGGAACAAGCATAAATTTCAAAAAAATGAAAATCAAATGGTTATCATGAATAGTTTGAACACAAAATTTACTTGTTCCACGATATGAGGCATTGAACTGAACCCTATTTTGCATTTTAAATATCCATAAAAATTGTGTTATCTTGAGAGATGTGAAAAAAAAAGACTACCATTGAACAGTGCTGATCAGGAAGCAAATTGAATGTGAAATAACGATACCATTAAATACTTGATGCTAGTATCTTGTATACTATGAAGCCAAATATAGAAAAAATAAATCTAGGAGCAAGCAATATGTAGGAATTGAAGAAGCCGTACATGAATCGTTAATAAATAAAGATAACAACAGAAGAATTAAAATCGTTGATGGAATTGACTTACTGTAAGGGGCCCAAGGGGATACCAAAACTGGTGATCAGCCGGTCAATTCTGAAAGGGTCAACACCTAAGTGAACCAAGAAATGTGCAGCCTGAACATACGGGAAAAACGCACGATTGACTGCAAATCCGGTGCGGTTGCCCACGACAACAGGAACCTTCTTTATGATTTTTCCCACAGTCATAAGATCGATAATCACTTGTGGAGAAGTCTTTTCTGTCCGTACAATTTCAAGGAGCGGCATCACGTGAGCAGGGCTGTCAATCGTAGAGAGGGGTGAACAAAAGTTGTTAATAATTAGTCATTGAATCAGGAGAAAGAAATTATATAAGAATGTGCACAGTATGAAATATGGCAATAAAAACATCATGTAAACTCGTGGCTTGGAAATCTTAATAATGCATACAGGAAAGAACATGAAACTTAAATTAAAACCAAAAAAACCAAATTGGAAATGACCTGAAAAAGTGTGCTCCAATGATTCGATCTAAGGATCCAGTTTTTTCTCCAACTAAATTGAGGTCAATAGTTGAGGTGTTGGTCGCTAATATGCAGTGAGGAGGGCACACTTTCTCAATTTCACTAAATATTTTTTGTTTAAGAGGAACACTCTCAATGACGGCCTGCAAAAATGAGTGTTCAAAACTTCAAATTAAAAAGAAAATACACAAACTTTATTCTGGATGTGAGAAAAATATTGAAGTCAGAAAGATTGTCATAAAATAATTGTAATCTGATGTCACCACAACGAAAGCCTTGTCACTATAAGTCAGGTAACGTTGCTGTTGAAAAAACAAAAAATGTAATGCTGCTCTGAATATTAAGCCTTTATCTCTGTAGATTTACAGTAACAGAAATTAAGAATTCACCTCAATCACCATATCTACATCTTTGAAGTCTGAATAATCCAATGAACCTTTAAGAACCAGAAGAGCTTTATCTGCCTTATCTTGTGTCAGCTTTCTTTTCACTACTAAGCCTCTAATATTTGCTGTCAAATAAATAATAGATGTAATTTAAAGGACAATAAAATTCAATCATATAATAACGCTTCTATTGGAATGTAAAATAAAAATGAAAACAATTAAAATACATTGTGATTTTGGTTTTCAAGTTTCAAATACAAATGTCATAGGTGTATAAGATGTATATTTTGAGACCAAGGGTTTCCATATCTGAAAACCCTAGTATTAATCTATAACTCAATTTTCCTACTGGCAAGCATTAGGCTATTTAGAAATAGATCTCCTAACTGATTATAAGCCACAAATCTACTACAGACATACGTATACAAATAGCCCTTTAAATAAGAATTATGAATTCATAACATTATTATCCTCCAAATCTCAAACACTTTTAAATCATAATTGGCAATCATGCATTTTGTAATTTTAGTTAACATAAATTGATAATGTTCAGCAAATCATTAAATTTTACTGTTCATAATAAATTGACAAGATTGACTGAAATATGGCATTCTTACCCAGAAGTTAGACCTAATTCAACTCTATTTTGTTATGACCTCGCAAACATTTAGAGAATTTGACTATAATAATTAAACTGGGAAGTATTAAAGTGCTCATCTCCCAAAAAGATGAAAAACAAATTCTTGAGACTGAAATAATACTACTAACATGAAAATCCCACCTTCAATCATTTTTATTCCCTTTTGAAGATATTCAACATTGATTTCCTTAAGAACAACATGGATGTTGCTTAAAATAAGAGCTGTTGCAATGCCAGAACCCATTAAACCACCCCCAATAACAGCAACTTTCTTCACTTGTCTTGGTTTAAGGCCAAGATCAGTTACATTTGGTACCTGAGGAAGTTCAGAGGTATAGTAAATCAGTGACACAAAGTCAGCACTGAATCATCTGGAAACCATAAATAAAAGTGGAGAAAGGCATGCTATAGTGTAGGCAGGTGGAACACGTCATGGGAAAGAAATAGTGGTTTCCCATTTTGATGGGTTAGGAGGGAGAGGTCTTAGACTCATAATTAGTTTCTTGCATCAATCAATGATGTACCTTTGAAATTGTACGCTGGGCAAAAAAGATATGAACAAGACCTTTTGCAGTCTCTGTTTTAATAAGTTCCTTGAATACTTTCTCCTCCTGCCACAATGATTGTTAAGTTAGTAATCAAACCACCAGCATGTAAGAAGATCGATGTTTCAGGGAAGAAAAATACTGGTGCAGTAAAACAAAGCTGATACTTGCAAACAGGAAAATACACCTCAAGACAGCGTATGCAGAATCTAATATAAATGTACCTTTAGAATTCCACTATATCCACCATGAACTATTCCATCTTCAATAACATCAATACATGCAAGGTGCTGTGGCATGTTTGGTGCTATCCTTTTTGCCTGCTCTCTAGCAGCTTTTAATACCACACGAGCTTCAGCCAGGGACCCAATTTTGTCCGTCCTATGAAGTGTACGGATCCATGGTTTCCGTCTGTCGGCAATATCTAAAGCCCACTTTCTAGCTACTTCCAGCAACTCATTCGAACTGACAATTGCATCAATGAGGCCTAGCTTCTTTCCTTCTTCAGAAGTGATTGTTTTAGATAACTGCATAAAATGCAAGATTTAAGAGAACAATCACACGCATGCTGTAATATTCAATTTTGAAAACATGTTTAAGCCTAAGCGGACAAAGTGTAGGTGTCAATTTTTTTGGATAAGAATATAGAGGCCCAAAATATTTTTTCCAACTGGAAAATGAAAAGATTCGGGTATCTTTACTTAAAAGATACATTAGGATATTCAAGACAACAATCATATCGTTAAACGTTTTCTTATTTCCCTAAGGTTATAGAAAAAGTTGAGGTTAATACCCTTCAAATTAACATCCAAGACTAAATGGCATATTAAGTGAGTCTACTAAGAATTTCATTAAAAAATATTACCTAAGACCAGTCCTAATAAACAATAGCAACTATAAAAATTCCTCAGTATCCTAGCCCTATCCCAACCCTTTACATATTCCAATACTGTGTCATGAAAACCAAAGTAGAAAAGAGAGTATTCAGCATACCAGCATCATTTCAATAGCCTTTTGCAGACCTACAAGTCTGGGAAGTCGTTGAGTGCCTGATAAATCAACAAGCACTCCAGAAACTCAGTAAAAGATGTCGAATGCTACATTCCTCACAGTTGAGATTTAAGAGTGCAAAAAAAAAACTTACCTCCAAACCCTGGAATAACTCCAAGTGTCAACTCTGGTAAACCAAGTTGAACTTTAGGTACAGCAATACGTGCATGACTTGCCTGTATAAAGATGAATGATGTGATGGAAACAGTCCAGAAAATGGGAAGGAAAGAAAAGAATGAGACAATGCTAAACATGAAGCACGAACCAAAGCCATTTCTAATCCTCCCCCTAAAGCAAGTCCTTCGATGGCAGCAACAATTGGCTTCTTGGCATCTGGACTCATAGAAAAAATACACTAAATGATAAAGCTTCATTCATAAAAAACAAGTCTCGTTGAACAATTTCAGACAATAAGTAGGATAATACTAAAATGACATGAGATAAACCTTCCATTGTGTTGACTGCAATATCAACAGAGACATCAGGCAGGATAGATAAATCCCCTGAAATTTCAGACCATTTGAAAAGGTGAATTCTCAAACAAATTTCTCCATCTTTAAATGCTAACTTGAATTATATGTAAACGCACCAGTCTTGTGAATCTTTTCAAAAACGTTGATGTCAAATCCACCGGAAAACCTCCCTCCTTTGCCTTCAGTAAATTAAATTAAATGTTCAAAATAAGAATGGAACACAAAAGCCAAGAAGTTAATCAAATTTTAGCTATCCTCAAATGCCAAACATATGTATAAAAAATAGTAGTTCATGTAGAAGAAATTCGTCAATATGCAGGGTAATGTACGTGATTATTCTGCAATCATAATTAAACTTAAACTGTAACTAGTAACGTACAAAGATAGGCTACTAGAACTAGTCATAGATACTACCATGGAAAATTTGCATGCTATATTTTAATATATCTAACGAGAGGAAAATTTGAAATGTCAAACTAAATTGTAACTTATTGGCCATGGCTATGATCCATTCTTTGCGTAAATTTCACATTGCTTTCTTGTCCCGATTAGACGAAGAATCCAAAACAAAACGCAGACAAAATAGCCATTGAATAGAAGAACTTAACACGCAATTCAGCTTTTCATAATGAGTTTGAATTTGCACAAAACTCCGTTCCTTTCTGATGAATTTTTTCAACAGTTGATCTGAGAACTACCTCTTCAATCAAAACTGGATTCATTACTTCGAGCGTGTTTAAAATTTGATGTTCGGTAGATTTAATCCATCAGCTCATGCTTCAATAAGCACAAAAATTCAAAACATAATGCACGGATTCATAACTAGAAAATCACCAAATTCACGAAATTCTTGAAGTAAGACCAAACGAAAAGCAGCTCATGCCTTCTTGATCTAAGTAAAACCAAACGAAAATCACAAAATTCTTGAAGGAATTTCCAACCAGATCAATTAACCTTCCTGTGATCGAAACAGTGAGCTGGAGATTGAAACTTACCAGTCAAAACGACAGCTCTCACATCATTTCTCCTCATCGCCTCATCAAAATTCGACTTCAAGGCAGGAAAAACTGCATATCCACAAACAAAAATCCAAATCCAATCGAAATCAAGACGCAAAAGAAAGAAATCATCAAGAACGAAAGATTCTCAAACTCACTGGAAGTGGCTAGAGCGTTCACAGGAGGATTAGACATGGAAATCACCGCAACGCCATCGTTTCCAACCTCCATGGTCACTGTAGGCTTCGCCATGATCGACAAGCTTCCAAAAAAAAAAGCAGATACGTTTTCAACTTTCTCTCTTGAAATCGATGCGAAATTGTAATGAATGAGCTTCTCGATTGCTTTGAAAACGAAGCGAGTCTAAGATTTATACGGTCACTCACCAATAATTTCTCGGAAATTTTATTTATTTATTTTTTCCATCGGAAAATTTCGACGAAATTTTATGTCACGTGCTGTGCAACGTGCTTTTTTGTTGGCTTTCCAGATGGAGTGATTTCATTGGTTGGAATAAAGGTCTCGTCTGACCCGGCGTTGGTATTCCTTGTTATCTTTCTACCGACCCCTATGCGATATAAGCGGAAGCATGGGATTTTTGCTAGTTCATACTCTGTTAAAACTACTTTTTTTTTTTCTTCTCCTTTTTGGGTTGTAGTTTTTATTATAAAACTAACAATAAAAGTATATAATTAAAGTAGAGATGGAGACTAAAAATTAGAGAGATGAAATTATAGGGAGCAAAGTAAGAATCTTTTATTTAATTGGTGTATTTTAGAAAGCTTACACAGCACTAATTTATAGTGTTTATAAAGTGAAAATTACAACTTATATTGGCCATAATTAGATTGATCATGCTATTACGAAGGAAAGTGGACAATGCAGGCTTCTAAATATAGGATTTGTGGTTGAATAGATATCTATTCATAATACTCCCCTTTAGATATTCATAATTGTCTCATTAACAACCTTACTAGGAAAATCGAGTGGGAAAAATCTTAGTCAAGGAAAAAAAAGTGCAATATGAAAGCATCATTTGAGATATCTGAGTTGCTACATTCCACTGTTGTGCACCAACTTATCGAATATTTCTGCAAGTAATGTATTTGTAAATAACTTTTTCAAATTATCATTTGAATTTGTTCTTTGGTACGAGCCAAGCCACAGATTCTACGAATCACGGTTGAGTAATTGATCTCGTCTATACATATTATCCCTACTAAGTGTTTCATGAATTGCACGACTTTGATATGAATAAATAATCTGTATAAGGTATGTATGTTAGATAATTAATATGCACATAAGTGCACTTATAGTACTAAAATATGGCACTTCAGGACCAAATATTTATTAAGTATCTTCTTGAATACGAAAGATATTGTTCAAATTAAAAACTATCATTGGAATGTTCATATATTTTTATATATCTAAAATCTCTATATAAAAAAATTATGAAATAATTGGGGATTAAATATTTCATCCGCTAAAAGTTTTTTTTTTTTTTTTTTTGAAATGTTCAAATTGAAAACCCATGCAACACTTTATTTTCGAGATCTTTTATCTCAAATTCTTTCATAATATACTATATTGGCTTTAGAAGCTCTTCTAGAGTTTTTATTATATCTATATCATCAATGCATACATAAATAATATTAAGCAAATCTTGAATATGATTTTGTTGAAATTATATCCATAAGATGTGCACCATCTTTTTTACATGTTATGACAATTAGATATATTGATGTTAATTATTGCATCCACCACCGGAGAATGTGTCTCCTCATAATCAATAACAAGTCTTTACGAGAATCCATGTGTACCAAGTCTCGTTTTATAATTTCATAACCCTTTCTTTTCATTTCTTTTACAAACAAATATCATTCAACATGTTTTACGTCTTCACGTGTATGGACTACATATCCAAAAATTTATGTTTTGAAAGTGAGTGTAATTTTACTTAGATTGCTTCATTCTACTTTAGTCAATCTGTGTTGACATTCTTTGATGAATCTATGTTCAGAATTCTCATTTCCATACATAATATCAAGAACAATATTATAACCCAAAATGTTATCGATAACTATATAGTTTAATTGGTTCCATTTTTCATGTCATGACGACTTATCGAGGTCTCTTTACTATCCTCATATACATTTTCAACATTGGTTTAACTAGTCAAATTTAAGATTTCTTCTAGAAATATGTATTTTTGAGAATTTTTTCCTTTAAAACTCAATACTCTACTATGCTTTTTCAGACATGTTATAACTTATTATAGTGACAACTTGTTGTAATATCAATTTTTATGATGCATTTGTATCTTAATAATCACTTTCTTAATCATCTTTAAATGCATCACGCATTTGATTCGTAAACGAGTTATCTTTTAAATTTATGGTTCTCAATGGAGACAATATAAAATTTATTTTCCAACTTTTCTCAATTCTCCCTCTAATGTTAGAAAATTTGTCTCATTCATATCAATTAGCAAATTGTGCAGTAAACATATCACCCATCAGTAGTTTAAGATATCTAATAATTAAGAAAATATATATTTCTAGTCTCATCAGAAGACTGATCTTAGTATATTGTGGTTGAGCAATTTAAACAATTACTGCACATTAAAAAAATTACAGATGGAATATATTTGGCTTATGGCCATATGCTAATTGTATTGAGGAGTATCTATAATAAGTTGCTTATCTACTATACATAAGCAACACTCTTGCAAGATTACATGACTCTTATATGTATTTAGAAACTTTGCTCTCATAAATGATTTTGTTTAATCATTTTGTGTTTGAACATTAACTACAGGATGTTCAACACTTATCTCAAATCATTGTGCTCTTTAACTTTGAGCAATTAGATCATGGAGTGACTGAAGTGGTCAAAAATGGACTTGAGGTGTTGTGATGAATTCACTCCATGGTGGACCACCTGCCTATGAATTAATTTCCTTCGAATTTCCTTATAAGGTCAGATGGTATGCGTGCATTTAATCATGATGGTTCTTAATTTTAAATGATGCAACTTTAAGTACATTAACATAAATAATACTTTCTTTAAAAAAAAACATAAATAATACTCTAAATGCAATTTTGAGTGCATAAATAAATAAAAATAATATTAAAATGAGTAATTATTTATATACTTTTCAAAATTTGTTATTAGATAAGTCAAATATAAATGCATATGTATCATGCTTTGAATTTCATGAAAATGATTTAAATATTAATAATCTTTAATTTCTAATACACACGTACCTAATAATTAATTAATAATCTTTAATTTCTAATACACACTTACCTAGTAATTCATAATTAAGAAATTAATAATCTTTAATTTTTAAATATTTTGATAATCTTTAAACAGTTAAATAACCATCATAATCGTACCTAATGAATATAAGAATTATATTATAAATATGTAAGATGTATGGACTGCTTAATTGACGAAATTTTAATAAGTAAAATAAAACATGTTTATGCAATAATAGAAACATATATCATAAAAATAACTATAATGTAGGTATAGAGTTTTCCCATAATCTTTTAAAATTAAAATAATACTTCATGCTAATTGATCAAGTAATAAAATTACTCAAAAAAACTATGTACTAGTAAAATTATCCCAAGCACAAATCCAACCTAAATCGAGCCATCATGATATTGATAAATAAAAAATTAAAAAAAATCACAATAATAGATAACAAGTAAAGTATGATAAAAATTGAAAAATTCAACAATTCTAAAATTGATCGACTGAAAACTAAACCAACTAAGAATAATGTGATATTTTGATGTTGTAATATCACACAAAAATTAAAGTCGAAAACTGAATTGTGAAGCTCAACAAAATTTTTTTTTATCAAAAATAGAATTAAGCATAAGCCACAAATCTAAAAAAAAGTGGAAGTTAGGATTTTTATTTAGGGAGTAGCCATTTTAGAATAAAGAAAATAGAGAGTGGCGGAAATAGAAAAAGATTCTCTAGCATTAGCATAAATTGTATTTTCCCATTCTGTAGAATTATATTTACTCAGAAAAAGTGTGACATAATAGTGTTGGGCAATAGGTATTATAAAATTGTAATTACTTAGTTTTATTAACCTTATACACTAGTATTATATACTACGATTTTTTTCAAAAACAAAGTATTATATAATACCATTGATTTGTATGATAGGTTTTATTTGTAATAATACATAGCCAATGCATTTGTAAAATTCTATAATTCTATTGGACCATATTAATTGATATAAGACCTTTTCTTTTAAAATTTGAAATTCTTTGGGAGGTTATTGCTGGTATTCTCGTGTGTCAAATGGATGTAATATAATAAAGTTATAATACCTTTTTTTTAAGAAAAAAGAAATTTTATGGCACTCTATTTCTTGATGAAGACTTAATATAAATATTTTTTCAATGGGTATTATATAATACATATTAACTTAAAAGAATGAGCGGATGTGAATAACGGTATGATCTTCGTTCAACGGCTACAAAATTAGGAAAGAAAGATGGTAGGGCATGAAA
>JBBMKA010000020.1:13281712-13313961 GCA_037833695.1 Sechiopsis laciniata | reverse complement strand
AAACCACAGAAAATAAGGGTGAGTACAAAGGCACTCAGTAAGAATCTCCAACCGGGGTACAGTACGAAACAACGCATGATATAGCAATCAAGTACACAAGCAAACGGTTACCAGCACAGAACCTGGGACACAATGTCCAAAACTCCTTGGTCTTCGGAAGTCTCTAACTTTCGGTCAAGTGGTCAGCTCAATAACTGACCCTAAACTAGAGCTACTCGCGAGGGTCTTCACCCTCGGCCTAAGGGATCGTTCCCAAACAGTTGATCCTGGACCGTTCCCACACAGTTGGTCAAAGAAGTACAAGGGCCGTTTCCACACAGTTGGTCCTGGACCGTTCCTACACAGTTGGTCCAAAGAAGTACAAGGGTCGTTTCCACACAGTTGGCCTTGGGATCGTTTCCACACAGTTGGTCCCCTCTCAGCCTCTGGCTGATGACATTCTAACCAATCTACCTACGATCACCCATCCCCTGTTCCTTAACAAACAAACATGCTTCACAACAAGAACCCTAGCATGGCACTACAAGCTTTAGAACAGGAAATCAATCATGCTGGAAGGACAAACCTAGCATGGCACTAACATGTGAATATAACGACAAACATGCTAGCAGAACAGAAAAGCCAAGGAATTCCTATCCACTAACATGCAAGCAACATAAACAGGCATACAGAAAGAAATCAGAGAAGTCTCGCAGGGTCCACACAACCTTGGGAGGGAAATCCTTACCTGGAACAAACAGAAAGCATAACAAATAAATATGCTTCTTGAGCTGCAGAACCAACAAAACCTAGCAAATAAATAAAAAATAACTAAACGACCAACAAGCTCGGGAGAGAGAAAGTACCCTAACCGAAACCCTAAGGCTCGGCAGCTAACTCTCGGTAGGCTAGCCCTCGGCAAGGCCTGCGGCTGGATGCGGCAAGGAGCTGCAGAGGCATGGGCAAAGCGCTGCTGGCAAGCTGGGTGTGCGGATAGGCAGTCGTGAAGGCGTGCGGCTCCGCTCGGACGAAGGCTGGCTCTGGGGCGAGCGTTCGGCAGATCTGGCGAAGGCGCTGGTGCGTGCGCGCAGGGCGAAGGGCAGCGCTAGGACTAGATGCGTTGCGGCTGGCGAACGAGCGAGGGCACGCAAAAGGCTGTGCGCTGACGAATGCGCGCGATCGAGGACGTGCAAAAGGAGACGTTCGGCTGCTGAGCGATGGCACGGGCACTAGCGATGACGACACGGGATCGGGCGAGGCGCGATGGGGCGATGTCCGGCTGCTGGTCTTGGCATTTGCGGTCTGGCAAGCTGTCTACGTGAAAGTGAGCTAGGCGAAGTGCGATCCAGCGGTGCTGCTTGGAAGAGGGTTGCGATCAGAGGCTGGTGGTTCGGCTAGGTTGGAAACCCCTCGGCTGCAACAAGAGATGCTTGTAAAGGGTCTTGACAAAATGGGTTGAGAGATTGCGGATTGGTTGCAAGAGAGGGCTAGGGTTGTTCTCGGCTAAACAAGACAAAGGGAAAAGGATTTGGGTTCTCGGCAAGAAAAGAGCAAGGTTTTGCTTGGCGATTGGAGAAAGGAGCTTGGAGAAGGGAGTTGGCTATGGAGGAATCAGTAAAGAGAACAGAACAGAGAAGGAGAGAGAAAGAATCGTAAAAATGGAGAATGAAATCGCAAAATTGCGTGCAGCTACTCCAAAAGGTCTCGGCCAAATGAGAGGGAAAGAATAGGGTTTTGACACTTGTCCCTAGCCACTCGGCTTCGAGCCCTAGCATGGACACCTTTTTCTCTTATTTTTAAATAAACCATCCAAAATCAAACCAACAGGGTTCGAGCCCTGGCGGAGACACCCTTTTTCTTCCTTTTTCTTAATTAATCAACAAATGCTCCGAACTTCTCCAACAGCGTCGCTGACCCCGAAAACCTAGAACCGAAGTAAAACCCAAGCTTATCAAATTACAGAACTACCCCAAAACCCTGGTTAAATTACGAGGCTACCCCTGAAGGCCAAATTACCAAAATACCCATAGAGGCTCAAACTGCCCTAACAGCCCAACCGAACAACCGAAACAACAAACGAACAAACCTGGGGAACTAGAATGGAAAACTGGGCCGTTACAAATTGACACAAATATTTTTTGTCCCCTTTGTTGGAAGAGTAGAGAATGAATTTACATGTTATTAAAGAGTGTAAGGTTGTTATAAGGGTGTGGATTTCATTTTTTCCCCTAGTTCTTTGATTTTAAAAACTATTTTCTTAAGGTGGAAAAGGGTGCGGATTTTTGGAAGTTGTTATGTGATAGAATTTCAAAAGATGAAAGATTTAAAGGTATTATCATTATTTGGAGCTTATGGAATTTCAGGAATCAAAGGTGCAATAACAATTTGGATATGAAATTCCATAATCTCCTAAATAATATTGATAAAGCCCTTAATGGTCATAATTCTGTTGATGCAGGTGCAGGAAGGAAGAATACTTTTGGCTCGGTCAAAGACATCACTTGAGTGCCTCCCCCCTGAAGGATGTTGGAAGATGAATGTTGATGCTTCGGTGAATCCAATTTCAAGAAAGAGAGGAATTGGGTGGGTGGTTCGTGATTCGAAAGGCCAACCTATTCTGTGTGGTTGGAGATCTAATTTCAAGAATCAGGATGCTAAGTTCCTTGAAGGCATTTCTTTGAGAGAAGGGCTAAAAGTTGTGAGGAATTTGCAGATTCAGTACATGCCTCCTATCTTGGTGGAGTCCGATGCTTTAAGTGTTATTCAAGCTATTGAAAATGACCCTCCAGATTTATCCGAAATCAACAACATTATTATTGATATTAAGCAGTTAATTCTTCTTTTGGAATTGTGAGAGTTTCTCACTGTAATAGACTTTGTAATAGGACTGCAGATCTATTAGCCAAATAGATCGCTCTTTAGTATTTTTGTTGGAAGACTTCTATTCTCCCTGTCGAGATTGAGTCTTTATTTTGGAGGGGTAGTCTCCCCCCTGACATTGGTTCCATTTTGGAAAGTGATTGTACTGGTATGGTTGGTTACTGAATAGACTATTGGTTTTTCAAAATAATAATAATAATAATAATTTTGTATTTATTATTTTTATTATGGCGCCTTTTTTCTAGAATTTTTGCACGAAAAAAACGCGAATTCAAAAAGCTTTTATTTTCAAAATTATATAATTATTTTAAATGAAAATTTACACGTATAACAAAAAAAAATCAAAGAAATATCATCAATAGCACTTTTATAAAATTATTATGTATATAATAAAAAATGGATATGTCCATGTAAAATAATCAAAATGTACATGCTTCAATTAGTTTAACTGATAGTCTTCAATTAGTTTAACTGATAGTCTTCAATCAGTTCGATACTAGCCTTTAATCATTTAAGGTTAATTGGTAGTCTTCAATGCGTTCGCTCATAGCCTTCAATTAGTTTGTTGATATCTTTTAATGAGTTCTTTGATATCCTTCAATCAATTCGACTGATAGCCTTCAACCAGTCCAGCTTATAGCCTTAACTCTTCTTCTTTTTAACCGTTCTTCTTCAATCAGTTTGCTAGTAGCATTCAATCAATTTAATTGATAGCATACAAATAAATTACTTAATCCGTTATTTTTCATCATCGATCAATTGTTGAACAATGTCTTTCATGTTCGAGCACAACACTATGTCTCTTTAACATTCCTTCAAAAACAAAAGCAACCCCATTGTGGCTTTCATCACAATTTCTAGAACTTCGAATGGCTCAATCCAGTTATTTAAGGACTCATTTGATAGCAGTTCTCGTTTCATATTTCTCGTTTTTGTTTTTTGTTTTATGAGAAACAGACTTATTTGATAATTGTTCTCGTTTATTGTTTTCAAAATTAAAAAAATATTTCTCAAATTAGGTGAAAAAATGAGAAATTAGAAAGCTTGTTTCTTTGATTCCTTTCTTTTTTTTTTTCTTCATAAAACTGGGATTTTTATGTTATATAATAAAGTACGCTGGTGATTAGATGGTCAGGTGGTTAACAAATTTTGAATTTTTTACAGGTCCAAATTGTTCGAATCTAACTATGAACTTCTTTTTTTTGCAATATTTATACTTTTTTTTATTTTATGTTTATTTAGGGTTTTAATTTTCAGATTTTTATTGTATAAATTTTAAAATTCGCAGTAGGTAATATATTTTGCAGTTTTTTTTTAATTATAATTTATGTGTTGATTTTAAAATTTTGTAATATGAAAATTTATTTATTATTTGAGTTTCTAATATATTTAGAACTTCCAAAGTTTGGTATTGTTAAAATTTTGTTCATTAAATATGCATTTGACATTATTTTAACATTTTAGAATCACAATATTTTCAAAACACATCATTTGTGACAAATGATTTGTGTGAAAGATAAGATATTAAAGATTCATTTGTTATTTTTCTTGTAAAAGATTTATTTATATTAAAACATGTAAATTTTTTATGATGACTTTTTAAAATTTTAATGCATGATATATTTTTTAAGAAACCAAAAAAATAATCTATATTTTTTTTTAGAAACAAGAAATAGAAATAGTTGTCAAATATATTCTTGTTTCTTAATTTAAAAAATCAAAAAACAAGAAACAATAAACAAGAACCAAGAAACGGGAAACGGAAAATAAGAACATAACGAGGCTTTAATCTCTCGATCTTCATACCAAATCCTCCAATGAAGTCCCTCCACTTTAATAGTCGATGCTTTGTTTCCATTACTTGTGCGTGATTTCCACGCCAAATCCTTCGTAAGAAAAGAGGAACGGACAATGATCGGAACCACCGTAGAACTTGCATGCCACGACAGCTAAGGATGAATATGCGTGAATCCCGAAGTTAGGAAGGAGACTGGAAAATTTGAATATTTAAAAAAGGCTACCTAAATCTATTATACATGTAATATTTTATTTAAAAAATGTTATAGTTAAAATAAAATGACCAAAAGTTGATACAAATTCCCTATTTTAAAAGGTTTTTTTTTTTTTTAATTTACAAAATAAAAGACTAAAGTTGATTTCAACATATTTGTTTTTATTAAAATAGAAAATCAAATACTAATTATTATCAAACTGAGACATTGTTTCACCTTAAAATTAATTGTAGTGAATGAAATAATTTATGTATTTTATGTATGGTAGACGGTGTTCTCACTTTTAAAATGTTGAGCTTCACCATGCTTCTTTAAGATCGTATAACTTTGAATTCACTCATTTTAAATTAGATCATAATTTCAATTTGATTAAATCAAATATTCATTTGGACTTATTGAAGATATTATGATACCATATTCTATAATATAAATTACATCTCAAAACTAATTTGTAGTTATATAAGTGAAGTGACTTATTTATCTTATAATTGGAAGAAGATCTTCTCACTTTTTAAATGTGAGATCCTCTATATTGCAACTAGCAAGACAAGGAAAAAGTGCATTCTAAGAGTATTTGGGTAAGAAGGATGAAAATGATTATAAAGAGAAGTAATTCTTAATAATCTTATTGGTTCATAATCATTTTTCTCAATTTCACTATAAGTCCTCTGTAATCTTCTTTTCCAAACACCACCGAATTAATAAGTTACTAGGGCAGGTTAACTTGGTTCATGAGTAGGTTTTTTAATTTATTTGCTAATTTTTATCGTCCGAGAAATTTTTTTTTTTTTTTTTTTAACTTTTGATATCGGTGACTTTCCGGGCTAATTTAAGGGCACTTTAATTCATTACATGTACTTAATTTGTATACATTTTTTAATGATAATGATTATTTTTTTGTTTTTTTTTTTTTTTTTCAATTGATAGGAGCTATATGTTAGTTTTTAAAATCAAATGAACTAAATTTTAACTTTCTTCAAATCATAAAGATTACATTTGAGATTTTAAAATTATATGAACTAAAATTCTAACTTCAATAGTTTATAATTTACTCTTTATTTATTTATTTGAAGAGTTTGGTCATTAATAGTTGGTTTCTTCTAAACCAAAACAATAACCATATGAAATTTAATCAATACTAATATTAAAGAAAAGTTCTAACTTTTTTTGTTTGGGCAAAATATTTAATAATATAAATTTGTAAAATTGATTTTATAATATTTTATTTTTCGTTATATTCATTTTCAAGTAATGAATGAAATTTAATCTAATGAACAAAAGATTTTACAATTTAAACTAAATCATGAAGTTTGATCATAGAGGTTTTTCGGTGAAAACTTTTATATCTTTTATTCTTTTGAGGAAAAGAAGTGATCTTGAATCTTCTTCTCAAACTTTTCTAAGCTGTGATTTTCTACTATGCTATTGGCCAATTTATTGTTGCTTTTGTGGATATCAAGCAAGCTTCAACAAATGCCATTATTCAAACTAATGTTTTTGGAGCTCTTTTTTTGTGTGTTTAGAAGGAGAGAAATGCTCGTATCTTCGACAATCATAAAGATAAGCCCCCCAACACCTTGAGAGAAGACATCGTAACAAATTTTTCTTCTTGGTGTACAAAATTTTCTCATTGCCTCTATCTCTCTTAATTGGCATGCTATCATGTAATTTTTTTTATGTAATCTTTGATATTTTAGGTTTTTGTATGCTTCTAGCATACTTTATAACATCTTCGTATCTTTTTCAAAAAATGAAGTTCGGTCATAGAACCTCTAAAACAAAGTATACTTTAGATTCCAAAACTTTTTCATCAAAGTCACTCTTTGTGATTTGTTAATATGAATTACACATCAAATTGTATTAACTCTTATGGTGAGTTTAGATGAACCTTGGGTTAATTTTGGGGTTAGGTTAACTAACCATGTGGATGTGTGATTGTGTTATCATATATAAAGCACCATTGGGGTCTCCTTCTTCTTTTGAGGGAAACCCTAGCTACCAAGTTTGAGAGCTCTTGATATTCATCAATAGAAATTATGAGTGAGTGATCAAGATTGATGATCTCACATTCTGAACAGTGGAGTAAGCTAGACCGAACCACTTTACATCGGTGTGTTAATTTCTTCTCCCATCCTTCTTTACTCTTTGCTTGATTTTCATTTATTTGGTGGATTTGGGATTAGATCTAACATAAACTCTGATTTTGTTCAATTAGATCTAGAAATTCCTTTACAAATTTGTATCAGAACCTTCAAGGCTTATATTCTCTACTGTGTTAACCCCATGATATGGATAGATTAGAGGATCGTCTGAAATTTTGAAATCGTACATTACTTTGATGCATTTTTTAACAAATTTCTTGCATCTGTGTTAAAATTTAGATTCAGTTCATCTTCATCTAGCTCAAGTTCATCTTCAAATTGATTATGAAATTGATATGTTGAAGCTTTTATTGTCGAAATTATGGTTAGTCTCCATATCCAATTGCATCGTTCTTAAAATATCGGTGTAGATCTGGTATTTTTCCCTTTTGACTCTTCAAATCGGCATCAAAATTGAGGTGGTGTGTTGTTGATTGGCAACAGAGATGTCACCATCCGATTCCATTTAATAAGCAGATATTGCTTTCGATTTGGTACCCATCATTCATTGCGAACTTTTAGGCGTCCGATATCTCGTTTCTCTGTTTTTGGATTTCGCTACAGAAGAATATGAGTTTCGCAATATTGCAAACGATTCTGCTGCTTAACTAGTTGAAGACGCCGATTCTTATAGGGGAAATACGGCTCTGAACGTGTTTTTATTTCAATCGATGGTTATTTGAGCCTCGATTTAGACACCTTTTGTTCGAGCTGATCTATGAATATAATTGCAATAGCTTCAGAGTTTATCTTGCAGAAATTTGGCCACTCCAATTTGTGAAGTCAGATTCAAAATTAGGGAGCAAATTTGATCAGAAGAAATTTCAGCAGCGATTGGTTTAAATTTGACTGCGATTGAATATTGATGGTCGACTCATTTGATTTTGTTTTTGACATTTTTATGTGGTAATCCGGCGTTTCTGTGGTTTATTTTGATGGAATTGAAATTTTGATTCAGCAAATTTGAGATGTCATCAACAAATTATACAGGTTTTGTTCCTAATCAGCCAAATTTTGGATCTATTTGAAGCATTTGGTGCTATCTGAGCAAAGCGGTCTTATTTTTTTGGGAAATTTAGCTGTGCAGTGCCATATTGTAGATTTAATTAGTATAATTATCAAAAAATTTGAGGGGAGTGTAACATTCTTTTATCTCTTGCTGTAAAATCATTTTGAGCTGGAAATTTATTGTTAAGGCTGGAATATAGTGGCCTTTGAAAAATTTTGTGCAGTCGTATTATGGTAATTGTGATCTGGCAAAATTTTTATGAATCTTTGAAATTGGCTGAGATTTTTTATTGCTAAGCTTATTATTAATTGCTTAGCTAAAATTTAGTTTGAAATTATGAGAAATTTTTTAGTTGGAATTTTGAGTTTGGAAATTGAAATTCTGATAATTTTTATGTAATTTGGCTGTATTTGAATATGTTAGATGAAAATTTTGAATTCTAAGACTGATTATTGTAATAGCTGATTTGTGATCTGTTTTGGGTATTTCTGATTGTTTGAACTCGTCGTTTTGTGCTATTTTTCGATTTGTGGCTTGCTTGAATTTTCTGAGTTTCACTATTCTTCTGAATTTTGATAATCCACATAAGATATTTGCTAGATTTTAGTTAGACAAATTTGATGGGTCAGGGGACTTTGGTTTGTGGAAAAAGAAAATGAAAGGCCTTTTAGTACGACAGAAAGTTGCAAAAGCTTTAGATAATCCTCCTAAGTGGCCTTTAAATATGACCGAGGACGCAAATTAAAGTCATTGGAGACAGTATATAGTCCACCATCCTTCCTTTATCTGATAATGTTCTGAGAAGGGTTAGTAACATTGACGATGTAGCTACTTTATGGTCTAAACTTGAAAAACTCTACATGTCTAAATCTCTATCCAATAAGATTTATTTAAAGGAAATGCTATTTGGGTTTAGGATGGATCCTTCTAAGGGATTAGATGAAAACTTAGCCGTGTTCAACAAAATTTATGACGACCTGGCCAATACTTGGGAGAAGCTTGACACTGAAGATCAAGTAATTATTCTCCTAAACTCATTACCTGAGAAATACAAAGAGTTTAAATTAGTCATTAAGTATGGCAGAGAAACTTTGACCCTAGATATTGTTTTGGATTCATTGAGGTCTAGGGAATTAGAGATGAAAATTGAAAAGAAGGATTCCGAGGCCTTGTTTGCGAAGATTCATAAGGCCAAGGCAGTTCATCAAGTAAATCGAGCTCTAAGTTTGATAAAAGGAAACATCTTTTAGAGTAGAAGAGAGTTTTTTGCAATTACTGCAGGGAAGATGGTCATACTAAGTATGAATGTACCATTTTGAAGAGGAAAGGTAAGTTACCTGTTCAGATAGTTGATGATGATTCAGCTAATTTCTTCAAGAATTATAATTCGGGCGAGGTGCTCTTGATCGAAAATTCTAAAATTTTGGACCCTTCTAATAATGTTTAGATTATGGACTTTGGTTGTTCTTTCCACATGCCCCCTTTTGAGCACAATTTTTAAAATTTAGAAATTGTGAATAATGGCAAGGTTTTGTTGGCAAATAACCTTCAACTAAAGATTAAAGGAGTAGGTTCTGTTCGGTTTAGCATGGATGACAGTTCCGTCAAAGTGCTAACAAATATGAAATTTGTTCCAAGTCTTCAGCGAAACCTAATCTCGTTAGGTACTTTGGATGGTGCTAGTTATGACTACTCATCTTGTAATGACTTACTTTATGTGAGTAAGAATGAGAAATTCAAGTTGTCTGGAAAGTTTAAAAATGGTGTATACATTCTGCAAGGCAAAGCTTTTCAATGAGAGATTGATGTAGTTTCTGATAAATTTGTTAAGACTCCGTTTGAAAATTTGATAGATTCTGTACCTGAAATTAACTGTGTTGTTGATAAGTAGTTGAATTCTGATATTGAGTTTTCTGATATATGTTTGTCTGTTGCTTCTGCTTATGCATATGAAAATCCTTTTGTTAAGCCTTTAGTGCTTGTCAGTGACATTGCACGTTCTGATCCTATCTCTGTTACTTTTGAGCCCAAGGATGTTCCTGTTGGTTTAGCGGGTAACGTTTAGTTGTTCCATAGGGAGTTGGCTTGTTTGTTGGATTTTTCATGTAGGATGATTGTGAGGAGACCTGAAGTTTGTTTGCTCATTTTCTGCCATTGCTAGTTTGTATACTCTATTTATGACTCAATTTTGTTTGCTTTCGGTTACATACATGAAAAGGGGATAGATATTTTTGATGTGTTCTTGATTTCCTTTCTCCGTTTGTGTTCTTGTATGTATCTTCATTGTTGGGCTTTTATTGCATTGATCAGTTTTTTGTTACAGTTCTTTAAGCCGTTTGATTCTTCCATGATTGTTTACTCTTTTGCAAAAAATCTGTTTGATTATTCTATTTTCAGAAAGACTGCTAGTGCTGATTGATTCGTCTTGATTCTGTTGAGTTTGGATGATATTCTCATGGATGCTAGTCACACATTTGCGCAAGTATGCGTAGTCTACAGTAAGTAATAAGTAAAATTATCGATCTCCACAGACACGGTGATTTATCAAAAGTAGTATGTTTAGAATTGATAGAAAGCAAATAAAAAGGTTTCGGTTTATTTATGTTGCGTAAAATAAAGATAATGTAAATCGTAATAAGCGTGATGAGAGATTAAGGCATAGTTAAGGTACTCATGGAATGCGTAGCAGTGTTATAAGAACTCTGCGGTGAGGGGAAACTAGCATACTTCGCTTAACAAATGTCCGCTTCTGCATTCATTCACATTAAGTCCAACTTCCGTTGCAACTCAATGTAATCTGAATAGCGCAGCGTATGCAGTAGTTACATGTTTATTCCTAAACTCCGATTTAAAGTATAAAAAACTTTGATACTAACCTACTGAACATGTTATCTAGCCTTAGGTCATATCCTCTTCCGAATTACAACCAAGTAGCTTGTGTGGATGGCCGGTCGACACTTACTATTAAGAAATTAAGAACCTAGCTAACATGCACTAGTTTATCCCTCCCTAGATTCGTCTAACACATGCTTAAACAATTTCATTTTTCCCTAACTTAGCCTTAGAGAAATTAATTCATAATGCAAAATAAAAACACAGATAACAACACGAATGAAAACATGCTGAAAGCAATATTATTATAAAGCATAATGAGTCTAACAAAATAAAAATGATAAAAACAAATAGAGAGTTCTCTGTCCTAACACTCTCTCCTTTTAAAACGATTACAATGTTTTAATTTATAGACTCCTGTTGGGCCTTCTCGAATATTCTAGATTTGATTTGGTAGCCAAATTAACTCGACCATGTTGGCTTATTGATTTCGTTAATCCCGTTATAATGTAATAAAGAAGGGATCCCGTGATTTCTGCAATCTGTCTCTCTAGCTGTCTGGTTAGTCAACATCGTGCGTTATCATCGCAATCCTTCCTTCATTAAGCCCTTGTCTTGACATCTTGTTCAAGCTACTGTTGTCGCGTATTTGAGTTTTGCATTGGTTATTGTGGATTCTCGAGGTTTAGTCCTGCTTTTCCGCATTACACTTCCTGCAAAACATCTTTTCAGCATCAGAGGTACTTAATTACGCATTTACAGTGTGATTTTAGCATTTTTAACGGTACAATGCAAAATTCTCTGTATAGTTCCCTAATGCGCGAGCATTAGTCTAAATCACCACATTGCGAACTTAATTGACTCTTTCGCATCTGATTTTATATGCTAATTGCGAACAACCAATTCAAAATCAGCCTAAATATTCACTCTATTTGAGAGTAGAGATGTCCACGGGGCGGGGTGGGATCGGAGAATGGCTTCCCGCAGTAAAATTCAATCCCCGTCTCTGGAAAAATCTCCTTTTTTTCTCGGGGATCGGGGCGGGGATTTTTTTTTTCAATTTATTTTTTTTCTTTTTAATTTTTTATATATTTTTTGAACAAAAAATTCAAAAAAATTAGATTTTTTTAGAAAATATTTATAAGTTTCAACTATAATGTTAATCATCAAAATAATCATCAAATAAATTATTCATATGCATAGATAATATCACAACAAATATATATATTTATTTGAAAATTAAAGGGGTAGAATTAAGAAAAAATATTTTTTAAAAAAATAAATAAATAAACGGGGTGGAGATCGGGGAATACAATCTCCGTCCCCGGCCATGTTTACCCAACGGAGATTTTTTCTCCCCCGTTCCTCACGGGGAAAATTGACATCTCTATTTGAGAGTCATCAAGGAGCGACCTAAAAAGAAATCGTATTGAAACTCACGCGTGAAGACGATTTTGTCGAAATCAAAGCACCCAGTACTATATATTTAACTTCTTCGAGTCAAATAAGATATCAAAAGAAAGAGAAGAGCAAGACGAGTTCAACGCAATAAGAATCGTACAATTTTGAGTTTAGGAGTAAAAGTTATGTCTCCCCAAAATCTCGTTAATGGTCAGGGAAATACTTTTGCCGGCAAAAACGTGCTAAATGAAAAGAACCCTCACAATTTCCTTTTGAAAAGCCCCCTAAAACACGCTAAATCAAGAAAAAATGTGTCAGCCATTCTTCCATCAATATGCCACATGTCAATCTACACTTGGTTAACATTTTAACCATGTAACATTGCCTTTTTTTTTTTCCCTTTTTTTAAAAATTCTTTGCAAAATGCTTCCTTAGAATTTTTTTCTACATTTGATTCTTACAATATTAAAGTTTAATTACCCTTTCTAATCCTTTAAATATAAACTGGGTTTTTACAACTGATTTCGAACCATTTGATAACTTAATTAATTGAAGAGAATGGGAAAGTTCAAAACCCCTGAACAAAAAAAAAAAAAAAAAAAAAAACGAAAGGTAAACCTGAGACGATAAACCACAAGAATAAACCAAGAGACAAAATATGACTTTTCACAAAAATAAGTTGAGTAATTTGGTCTTGCTCTTGGGGTATAGCACATCACTGAAAGTTGTATTGCTGGATCCCACAATTGTTCCACATTGAAAAAGTGGAGAATTCAACAAGCATTTATAATAAATATGGATTATTTCCTTTATTGTCAATTAATTTTGAGGTGGAACTTATCTAATATAGTACCAGAATCCATTAAGTTCAAACAGGTATTCAGTCCAATAAAAGGTGAACCAAAATCTAACTTATGATTTAAAAGTGTCATAATTTTTTTAATTGTTTTTTAAATTTTCATTTGTCCCACCAAAAAGGTGCAATTTCTCATATAAAACTTTTTTTTTTAAGAATAGGATTGAAAATTAGAATCATAAATTTATGAGTCTAAAAAGTGTCATAAAACACTCGTTTTCAACTATGACATTTTTTTTCCTATACTCCTCTTGAATTTATCTAATATAACTGTCATCTAATCCCATATTTTTAGTAGTGGTATGAAATTAACAGGATAACCACTGCACCATACAACCTAATTGAGAATTTAAACTTTTGATATTAAAACATGGAGTACATACTAATTACTACATATTCTTGTTCACTATATTTTTTCATTTGATTTTTCAATCCAGTATATAGTTATAAAGATCTGATTTCTTAAGTACAAAACCCATAGAACTCCTTACCTATAAAGATCTGATTTTTTTCATGATTTTTCAATCTATTATATACTTATTAAGATCTGATTTCTTATTTTAGGGTTTAGGAATAAGAATGAATTTATTATCTTACTGCCCTTATATTAATGTCTATCACGATTGCATTCCACGGAGTTTGGGACGACGAGAATATTGTGTATTAAAATTACAGATACATAGAAATATGTGTTTTGGGTAAATTCACAACAATACGTACAATGTATAGGATTGTGGAAGGAATTTTACTCTTGTTTGTTCAACCATTTGTCTCCCACGTTTGTCAATTTTTGTGGGTATTAACACACCCTAACGGAGCAATTTTGTAGGTATTAAGTATACTTACACACCCCAATGAAGGTATAACAACCCGACTTTCTAAAATACTCTAATAGGGTGTTACGGGTGCATGCATTTAAAATCCAAAAAATCGATTTAATGATCACATGCAATTTGAAATGAAACTCGTTAAATCGTGAAACACAACTGATAGTTCAAAAAACATCAAAATAGGGTTCGGTATCCCGATAGTTCAAAACCAAATACAATTCAGTAGAGTTTAAAACATAAAGTTCGACACGAAGTAAAAACAATGCGGAAAGGAAATGATGACATAGTGTCCATGATCAATGCAGTTCCCAGCCTAGACACCTCGGAATGGATCAGTACCTAAAAATGTAAAAGGTGAGTATATCGAAATATACCAAGTAAAGAGCTCCACCATGAGGTTAAGCATGCAAACAGAAACAAGTTAGAAAATATGACAACAGAAGCTAAATGCCTCGCACATGCATGCCTGACCCGTGGGCCAGTCACGAGCAAATAATTTCAAACGACGGCGTGCAAGCCGTGAACAAGATATGGTTAAAAGTAAAAAAAAAGCATCTGACCACTGTCAGGAAAGGACCACGAATGAGGGAAACACACAAGTTTCCTAAACTTCAGGTCGGGATACGTCCCATACCATGTCCGCAGAGACATACACGAATGCCGGGGTAGCTTGACCTATGTCAGGGACCCGCCAAACTGCATCTGCGGAGACATTCACCAATGTCTCGGGGTAGCCTGACCTTTGTTAGGGACTCGTCACGCTTCTGCTATGCCACACTAATAGCGTATCAGTAGGGGGCAAACACGAATACCAATAAAGTCACCCGACCCTGTCGAAGAGGGCCATGAGTGAGGAACCACACAGAATCCCTAAACCTCGGGTCGGGACACATCCTATACCGTGTCCGCAGAGACATATACAAATGTCTTGGGGTAGCCTGACCATCTGTCAGGGACCCACCACAAGTGAGGGAAACTGCAGGGTCCCTAAACCTCGGGTTAGGGGTACCATCTGCTAACTCTAGATGTGGGGACCAACTTGCCTACAGACAACATCTCATAATGCATGCAGGCTCACCGACAGGCATCCCTCCGCGCCATCATCTGTCCTAATGGCCTCTTCCAGCAGGTGTCAGGGTCAAGCGAGTCATGACTGCTCTCCTTCCCACATACTGGGTCGTTATAATAGGTATCGAGGTGAAGAGAGTCATGAATGGCTCTCCTTCCCACGTACTACAACGTGAAAACAAGTGAAACTATGCACAAATCATATAGAGTTTCACGGGTATAACAAAAGAGATATAATTAGCACTAGAGTCACACGAGATCTAGCCTAGCCTAGGCGAGTGCAATCACCCCACCCGAGGGTTGGTGCAACCCGCAACATGCGCTCAACAACCAAGGAATTCGTTATTCTACACACAATGTGAAACGTGGGTGAGATCGACCTCTTAGTCGGATGTAAGAGTCAACCCGTAGGTTAGTGTAGCCCAGCCACGTGTCTCAAAGTAAGGAGGATCCATATCCTCGCTCGGTTCCTAAGGACACTAGCGAGTCACATCAATAACACGATATTGATCTCGCAACACGAGCCCTAATAGGGGTGAGCTAGATACTTCACTAGGTAGTTAACGCGATAACCGAACCTAGTTGCTCTAATGCCGAACATAACCAAACCAAACTAAGTATCAGGATAACAAATTACTACAAGCAAACCCTTAGGTAGTAAAATAGAGAAACCGAGCATATAACTATTGCAGCACGTATACAGTCAAACATAGATGGAACAAATAATAACGAAACATGCATAATCCCATTCATGAGCTACCTAACACGTTAGGGCATTTCAGTCACAATCACTACATGCATTACCCTAGGCAACTCAGTCATATAATCAAACAGATAAACAATCCATCACGTATACAAGTAAAATGTACGATTCAGGGGATAACGATATGATCACATGAACACAACAAACAGAGACCTTATAGTTTATGAGCTACACTATGATTTCCATATTATCACGAGTATAAACAGTTCAATCAATGGGTTTCAACACTAACACAAACGAGTGACAAGTCATCTAACATTCAATTCTCGTAAATCCTATCATGCCACTATTCACATGCTTTTAAGCTACAAACCCGGATCATAATGGAACTCCTTACCTTCACGACGTTCTCGACCCAACCACCAAGCTAAACCACGAGCCCAATGATGAATTACCGAGAGCACCTAAACATAGGATCAAGGATAGTGATCAACGAAATGAACAAACGAAGTGGAAACAGCCAAAATAGAGCTCACCACGCGAATAGGGACGGAAAACTGAGCTGACGGCGTGTCGCCGGAAAACAGTAGAGGCGGCGGCGGTGGCTTGTGCACTACCACGTAACTCAACGAAACTTACCTATTTTTCTTCGTCTCATTGCCCTGAGCACGAAACTGGTCTCAAAATCACGAATGGATCTCTCTAACTCCGTGAAACTACAAAAGAAGAAACGGGTTTCAAAACCCTCTCATAAGAAAACTCCATGAAAACCAACGAATCTTATCTTGTTTCGAAGCTCTTGACGCCTTGAGCACGGAGCTGGTCTCGAAATCGTGAACAGACTTCTCTAGCTCCGCAAAACTTAGAAAGAATGAGTCGGTTTTAAGAGAGAGATGGAAGATGGGAGTTGGTTTAGGTGGCTGCTTTGGGATTGGGTAAAAGGGAAAGCAAAAAAAGAAAATGTTATAATTATATTAAAAAGCTCTTTCCATTTTGAAATCAATAAAATCCTAGGCTTCTAAAGCAACCTCCATAATTATCCCAAAATAACTAATTGTCTATATAGTTTAATTGTCATTTTGAAATCAATAAATGAGGGAAAAATCTTCATTAACCTTTTGCTATAGATTAGAATTAGTAAAGAGTGGAGATAGTAATTAACCACGAGTATTTAATAACAATAATATTATTAACCATATATTTCAAGCCCTTTTTTATTGATAAATCGATTATTCCATCAAAGAGGATTATTTTTATAAAACTTCGATAAATATACTTAAAATATGACTAGGGTGTTACACGAGGAGCAATCATCACAACTCATGGCAACTGGTGAGTTGACTTGATTTTTTATTTATTTATAGTAAATATCAAAATATTTATGTTGGCGCTGAATATCTATACTAATGTGATAAATAATAAAACGTCACCTCACATTTTAAATTTTTTGAAAATGAATAAAAATGTCTTCTTCTTTTTTGTCATCTTTTAAAATAACATTTGATTTCTTATCAACTTGGTCAAAGTCTTTCTAACTGTTTTTTAAAATTTAAGTATGGAGATATTTAGTTAAGGTTGAAAAAAAAGATTTCAAATCATTAAAAGGAAAAATGGAAATAAAATTTGGGGTATGATTGTCCATTTTATTTTTATATATTAATAATTTATTTTTTAAAATTTAAAGTAGATATTCATTTAAATTACAAAATATTTTAGACATTCTCTTAATATTTCCTCCAATTTTAGACATTTTCCTAGTTGTCCTTAATTTTAGTGTGATATTATTAGTGATAACTACCACACGACAACAACCTTATTAATAGTTTAAACTTTTGATCTTGCAAAAAAAGAGTTCATACTGATTATTGCATAATTTTTCTCACTTTGTTTTTTATCTTGCAAAAAAGTGTACATACTTTTTTTATTGAAAGATTTTATTGTATTGATGTTGCCCATGATCGAACTAGGGAAATGAGGACCTTTAGTGTGACTATTGCATAATCTTAGTGTGATATTATTGTAATGTGATAATCACTACACAACAATAACCTTAATAAGAGTTGGAACTTTTGATCTTGCAAAACAAAGAGTTACTGCATAATTTTTCTCATAGTGTTTTTTATCTGCAAAAAAAGAGTACATACTTTTTTGGTTAAATTTTTTTATTGTAATGATGTTGCCCAAGATGGAACTAGGAAACTGAGGACCTTTAGTGTGATTATTGCATAATGTGATATTATTATAATGTGATAATCACTACACAACAACAACCTTATTAAAAGTTTGAACTTTTGATCTTGCAAGAAAAGAGTACATATTGATTATTGCATAATTTTTCTAACTATATTTTTATTATTAGATTATTTTATAACCGAGTAATAAACTCAAATCTTATGATATAAACATACTTATTCAGTTTTATTAAAATAAAAAAGAAAACTTCTCTACACATCTGTGTAGGGAACCCTACAATTTGATTATGTGGCATCATTAGAACCACACAAAATTATTTTACAAATAAAACTATTAAAAATATATACGCTACATAATTAAACTGTATGCCATCTATACATCCATGTGTAGGGAAGTTTTTCTCTAAAATAAATGTGGGGATGTGAGAATTTGAACTTTTTTATTCAAAAAAGTGTTGGTAATGCTATTACCCAAAATCGAACTAGGGACCTTTAGTGTGTAAAACTAATGTGATAATCACTAAACCACAACAATCTTATTGAGAGTTTAAGTTTTTGATACTGCAAAATGGAGTATACACTAATTACTACAAACTCTTGCTCACTATATTTTTTTCATGACACTTTTCAATCGAGTAATTACTCATAGGGGTTGTTTGTTTACCACTTTTATGGAGATGTTCACAAAGAGTGTAAGGACCCATTTAATTCTTAGTAATATTTATGTTTATGGCTTTTTCCCCCTTATTTTACTTCTTTATTTTGGAAAATATAAGTGTCATGCCTATTTTGGGATAAATGTTTTTAGGGTTTTTGAAATGTTTTTTCCCTTTGCTTAAATGAGGAAATGCTTTTCCTTATATAAAGAAAGTTGTTTTTGGCCATTTCAACCACACATTAATCATCTCCCCCACCACTTGGAATTTCGAAACCCACAGCTAGCCCCTTCAAATTGTCGCCACTTGCGCACATCAGGCCCATCCTCGCCCATTTCCTGCGACGCATGTTGTCGGCTGACTGCGCCTAATCCTAGCCTTCCATCTCGCTGCATCCTTCTGTGCTCGATCGCTGCCACGTTTCGCACACACAGCGAGCCGCAACGCCTCACGCAGATCCAGCCTTTGTTGCATCTCCTTCCTCGCACGCTCACATTGCCGAAAAACTCTGGTCGTCGTTCAACGCACACCATCGTCACCGACCAGCTATCCCAACGCGAGTTCCGACCAGTTCACCATTTTTCTGTCGCTATTGTCCGCCAAGCAAGGTTCCAAGTCACCACAGTGCTATTTCGCGATGCGAGCAAGTCCCGAGCACCCATCCAACTTTGTTTCACCTCCTCTTGTCTCTTTTTTCCCTTATAAGTTCCCTTGTTCAACTGTTTTTTGTTGAAACCTTTGTTTCCCCATGGATTTCGATGAGATTTCAAACACATCTTCTTTTGCATTTTACCAAACCTAGAGAACTCCGTTTGAAAATTTGAGATCAGATCTGTGATCTAGAGATCAACAACTTTCCAACAAGGTATGACCTGCCTTGTTTCGTGGCGACGCACCACTATGCTCCCGCGACATGTTTCCAAAATAGTAGATTACTCTCGTTCTCGTGATTCTAACCCTGTTTGTGGCTTGTTTAGCTCGTTTCTAACGAACTCTCGACGATGTTTTATATTTAGGTGACCCGGGAACCATTGTTAGCTAGCAGAGTTTATTTTGGTGTTCGGTCGAATCGTCGGGAAGGTAAAGAGTTTTCATTATGCGTTGGGTGTGGCAATCTCATAGCAAGTAGTGGCATGACTGGGGTGTTTCGAACTACAACATGATGAAATGTATGTTTGTTCTTGATTATTTATGCCATGAATGTTTTGTCTATGCTTGGTATGTTAGAAATTGATCTCGATTCTAGTTTGATGGTTATTACTTGCATATAACTATACTTTATGGTGCGTTGTTGATTCGTAGTGACTGTAGGGTTGCATATAGTTACTCCGTTGTAGTGTTTTAGGTCATGAGCCATACTATGAATCTTGTACTATATTAGGGACTCGTGTGACCATTTTGCTAGCTTTATATTTTTCTATTACACTCGTTGAATCTCATATGTCATGTTGTATGTTTTTCTTATTTCTCTTGTTGTAGTACATGGGAGGGGGAGCCAGTCATGACTCGCTTGACCTTGACATCTGCTGTCTGACCCGTCCATTGTGGTACCCACCCCAATGGGGGCTGGCTTACCCTTGGGCGGAAGAGGCCACTGGGACAGATGATGGCAGATACCTGTCGGTGAACCTGCATGCATCGAGATGTTATCTGCAGGCAATCGGTCCCCGGATGATAGAAGTTAGTTGATGGTGCCTCGAGGTTAGCAGATGGCTCCTCTAGCCCGAGGTTTAGGGATCTGTGTGTTTCCATCATTCGTGGCTCTCTCTGACATGGTCAGGTGATCTTGCATGACATTCGAGTATGCTCTTGCTGACCCGACATGAGCATCGTTGTCCCGACCCGAAGCATAGGGATACTGTGTGTATCCTTCCCTCGTGGTCCACCCTAGCTAACTTATCTCGTTTATGACTTCGTCAAGACTAACGATTCCTTCACCATTCTCTTTCCATGACGTTCTCTAAAACCCTTTTCACCTCTATCAAAAGGGAACCAACCAAGAAATAGAGTCTAGGGTTTCTGAGAAACAAACATTCCACTAGCGTTATTTCTTCCTCGGTCAAAAGGATAACTCTGACGTCAAAGCCACTTGCCTTTCCTTGGAATGAAAACTAACCTCACTCGAAGACTACCAACCTTGCATCCACCAGCTACCCTCTTGGAGACGCAACTTCAACACTTCCTACCGAACCCTAAACAACTCCCATTTTACCGCTCGACGTAGAGCCTCCAAACTGCCTACAACTCAAGTTCTTGAAAGTGCTTAGTGAGACACAAGAACGCACAACATCGTGTCCAAAATCGCTCGCAATCATGTCTTTGGAGAGATCTTTCTAGAGCCCAAAGAAGGAAGAGTGTGTTTCTCTCTTAAGCTTAGAGGGAAGTTGAACTTCATCCTTCAATTCTTTTTTCTTTGGTTTATTTATTCATCGTTGACTTTGGAAATTAATTATTAAATTACCTATCAAACTCTAGATTCTATTGAAGTTTTATGCTTATTCAAAATTGTTAGAATGGTGAATGCTTCTTCTACCAAGTTAAGTCATAAGAGAATCACTCCAAACAAATCTTCAAGGGTCGTTTGGAATTTGATGTTTTGAGCAAAAACAGATGGGATTGGGGTTGGCTACTTCCACCTGTTTGGATGGAGCATTGAAGAACAAAGGTTTATGTTTGCACATTATTATCATGTCAAGGATGGAATTTCACTTTTGAATTTTGGCCCTTATATATATATTAGGGGTGATTTCGGTTCGGTTTTTGTCAATTTTGTGCCAAACCGACAACCGAACCGATATATTTGATTTTCTAAAAATGGATTCGATCCAATGTCCAATAAAATATAAAACCAATGGTTCGGTTTTCAATTTGTTTGGTTCGGTTTTGGATCCGATCCAATGTCCAATATTTTTTAGTATATCAAAAACAATATTTCTAACTAAAAAAAAACTTCTCCAATGTTCTTTGACAAGTTTGGTACTTGCATCTAATTTTCTTTCATAAAATTAGTTTTAAATAGATAATGACAAAGTAATATGAAAAAAGTAAAGTTTGAGAAAATTACTTAGAAAATATATTGATATTTGAAAGATAAAAAAATATTAGGTTGATCTTCAACACTTTAGAAAATCTTCTAAATAATGGAATAAATGACTTTATATGATTTATTGACAATATATATATCTCGGTTTGGATCGGTTTTTATTGATTTTTGAAAACGAAACCGGTATCGATCCAATATTTTTGGTTTTTTCAAATTACAAACCGATATGTCCAACTTTGTGCTAAAAAACCGATCTGATCCATTGGATTGGTTCGATTCGATTTTTCGATTTTGCCTTGCACCCCTAATATAATATATATATATGAAATGAGTTTAAACATTAAAATATATTTATTTGTCATTTGAAGTTTTGATCTTGCGAAAAAGTTAATATTAATATCATAAGGTTAGTGGTAGCCTGGTAGGGGCGGATCCACGTTTTTATTTTTTATTTTTTTTTTAATCGGCCTCTAAACTTATAATCTTATATAGAATAGATTCTTAAATTCTCAATGATTTAATATTGTTTTTCAAAGAATTAAATATTAATTTTATTTAATAACTATAAAAAATGATAACATTAAAATTATTATTTAAATTGTCTATGAGTTTTTATTATTTTTTAGAAGGAAAATGTGATTTTTTTGTATAATAATTGAAACTAACTTTGAATAATGTAAATACATATAATTACTTAAAAATATATATTTATACAAAAATAATATAACTATAAAATATTTTTAATAATTTTTTTGTATGTATGTTTTAATACATTTTACAAATACTTGATTAAAAAAAAGTAACCAATGTTCATTCTATAAAAAAAAAAAAAAAAAGAAAAAAAAAAGAATAAAGAATTAAAATATATTACAAAAAGTTAAAACAATACCAATTATATATAAATGAAACAGAAATAAATAAGAAGAAAAAATTAAAGAAATAAAGGAAAAATAGAATGTAAAAAAATAAAGGAATGAAAATATATTTTTTAAAAAATAAAAAAGTACAAATGATATATAAATAAAAGAAAAAAATTAAAGTAAAGGAAGATATTGAAGGAGTAAGTACAAAGAAAGAAGGTAACAAAGAAATAAAAAGGTAAACAAATATGAAAGCAGAAATTAAATTCCCAGAAGGATCATGAGAATTTGGTTGTAAGTTAATTTAGATATAGTATTTTTGTATAGGAAAATTGGGATGGATAGTCCAATTTTATAAAATAATCACACATCTACGAAAATTTGAAAATATTTATATCTATAGTCCAATATACAATATAATTAATATTCATCATATAATTTGAGATATTAATACAGTATTTTGTATTATTAATACCGTATTATGATGTATTGTTAATATCGTACGATGAATATTAATTATATCGTATGTTTGACTATGATTGCTAAATATTTTTTTTTTTTACTAGTATTGTAAATATTTTTTCAATTTGGATTATTCTTAAAAAAATTCCTTTTGTATATTAAAAAAATCTCGAAGCAAATTTGGATATTAAATTAAAAAATCCTCCGCCCCTAGTTAATGGTTGATGATTAATATTTATCTTTTATCTTATTTGAGAGTACTTTCACTATTTTATTCGGTCTCCTCCCTCCTCAATTTATATAAATTAATATTTATCAGTGAAAACGACGACGTTTGGAAGTTGGATGTTTGACAAAACCCTTGTAAATTCTTGGAAGTCCATTTCATTACAGGTGAAGCTTAAAAGAGGTCTCCAATGGCGTCCTTAAAGGCAATCTCTCGGCTATCATCTCGCTTGCATTCTCTCGCTCCAAAGTTGAACAAAAGGTCTTCATCTTCTGAACCATCTCCCTTCAAATCCACTTCTCAATCTCAGCCCTCTGCACCTTCTACCTCGCCTTTTTCTCGGATTTCGCGGTGAGTCTCGTCTCTTTTGTCCATTTCCAATTTCATTCCTCATTTTTGCTAACAATCTTTAGTTTCAGAAAGAAATTTGGTTTAATTTTTGCTGTGGATTTTGTTTTTGCAATAGGTTGCCATTGGAGTTGAGTAGCCAGGGCTCATTGATGCCGTTGCACAACGCCATAGCTTCAGCCAGATTGATTTCGAGTTTGACGATTGATTCTCGAGGATGGGGTTTAGTTCCTCAGGGTATGTTTTGCTGGTGATTTGTAAATTTTAGGATCTGAACGTAATTTGGGTCAAGTTCAATGCATATGTTTTGTGGGATTCCTGTTGGATTGAATTGATCTGCTTGTTGATGTTTAGATAGATAGCGATGTTGCTGCTTGCATGTACTACTAGAACTGCCATCCCATTGCAATTGTGATCAGAACCATATTGGTGGCAATGATAGAAGGAAAATATCACTTTGACCGGATATAAGAGGGTTCAATCCATGGTGATGGGTTCAATCCATGGTGGCCACCTACCTAGGAATTTATTTTCTACGGGTGTAGGGTCAGGCGAGGCAGTATGCCCCATAACGTTAGTCGAGGTGTGCAAAAGCCGGACAGTCACAAATATCAAAAAAAAAAAAAAACTTTGACTGGATATGAAGGAAACTAGTTGAATGATGGTATGCTATGCTACCTACTTTAGAATTTGAACCAAAGTTTAATATAACTGATCATATGTAAGACTTAGCCATAGTGGTTTGCTGAATTTTAGCATTAATCTAGTATTTCAACAACTTGAGTACTTCAGTCCCTAAATGTTGTTGAATCAAAAACAAAAACAAGACTAGTGACTTGGTAAGCTTTTGGGGTGGGTACACATGTGTGAGTTACATCATTGTTTATTACCTTGCTTGCACCTGAACCCCCCTCATAATGTATGCTTAGTCAGATGCTGCTACGTTCCGATTTCAGAATCCAGGCTAAATCAATCTGGACAGATGCTATATTGCTTTGTCTTTTCTTTTCTTTTTTTAATTCAACAATATTTGAGGATGAGGATTCGAACTCATAACCTTTCGGTTATCAAATCATACTTCATTCGAATTGAACTCAGCTCTTGTTGGCAATATATTGCTGATCTTTGTAAGCCATGGAAAGGGAATAGTAGAAATTTTCAACAGTGGTCAAAAAGGGTCTTGGAGATCTAAGAGTTCAATTCATGGTAGTCACCTACCTAAGAATTAATTTTCTACGAGTTTCCTTAACAGTTAAATGTTGTAGGTCATGCAATATGTTCCATGAGAATGGATACAGACTCAGTGGGTCAAACATTCACAGATATTTTTAAACATATAGAAATTTTCACAAAAATCGAGATATTCAACTTTTTGGTATCTTCTTTGGCTCTTCAACTTTTGTTAGATGCCAAGAACTCTTTGTTCTCTTTTATATTTTTTTTATGGTAGTCATAATAAAGAGTTTCCTTTGGTCCCTAAGGAATGGTGCAGTGGTTGAAGGCTTGGGGTTTGAAGGTATACTCCCTTCAAGGTCCGAGGTTTGAGACTTGCCTGTGAAATTATTAATCCTTCGATGTCTCCGGTGCTTGGCCTAGGGACGGACGTGGTTACCCTTGTTTCAAAAAAAGTAAAGCGTTTCCTTTGAAAAAGATAGCCTTTCCCCCAAAATAAGCACCTATTGAAACTGTGCTTGAACACTCCAAGAAGAGTGTGAAAGTAGGGGTAAAGAAAATCATTTAGGGGCGTTTTAGGCATGATCTCGGCATCTTTAAGATTGGGTTTAGTAAGCCCAGGGGTGCAAGTTAAAGGGTTTGGGAAGCTCGGTATAGGAAAAATGTGTTAGAATGCCGCTTTAGAAAGCATAGGCTTAGGAAAACTGTGTGAGAAGGCTTGAATTGTGGCTTAGTTTTGGAAACTCCTCATCCTAAAAATGGTTACTCGTAGGCAGCCAACCCATGCCCAAAAGCTCTCTACAAGTGTAGGGTAATTAACTCTGTCATGATTCATTATAAGTTGTTAGAGTTACAGATAACCTCTGCATTAACTTTTGTTCATTTCATTTTTGGGAGAAAGTTATGTATGCAAGTTTATAGTTCATCTATTTGTTAGAGAACAGTCATTGACATTGTTTTATCTTTCCTGCAGGTATTTCAATGCCTTTATGACAATTCCGCTTTGCAGGAAGTTCTCTGCAGTTTTCTCTTTGTTGAAAATTGGAGTTTGTTTTTACTTTTAGCTCCCTACAAGAATATAAACCTCCTCTGATTTTCTTTTCTCTTAAATGTTGGATGAGGTTTAAAGCTAAATTTCAACTTGTAATGATACATGCATTTTATGATAAACATTTTGTTCTAAAACATTTATTTTAAGTGAATTTCTTTTTTTAGTTCAACATGGAGAAAAATTCAAACTTTTGACTTGTTGATTGAACAAATATATCTATTTTAGTGAGTTTAACTAATACGTATCTATGGACATTTTCGACTCATGCATATTACAAGTTATTGTCACAGGTGATCGATGATGGTTGGAGTTATTACTACTGGGAAATTCATGTTGAGATTTGAATTTTATGTTTGATGATGAGTGGATGACATCTTGTTGTAGTTTAATGATCTTGAATTCTTTCAAGTTCTATTGGGGTTGTTTTGTTTAGTAATCAAAATCCTGTGTTTTCAGGAAGTTGTGTTTGAGGTATAGTATTCTATTAGGGTGTAGTCCTTTGAATCTTGAATTTGTGCAAGTTTTGTTTTCTTACTTTTCCTTTAGATCTTTTGTTGTTTGTTTTTTTCATTTTTAGTGAATGGTTTTTTTTTTTTTTTTGTTGGATTGTAAAGTCATTGGATAAATAAGTTGAAATTTTAAGTTTTTTTTTACAGAAGCATTCAAAATTTATTTTGGAACTTTATTTTGGAAATTTGGAGTTCAAAATTTATTTTGGAAATTTGGAGGTCTATTTAAGAAATTGGAGAAATAAAATAAAATTTTGCACCATAATTTGAAATTATTAAGGATAAATAAGTTTAAAATAAGACAAGCAAAACAAAAGAAACTCTAAAGGAAACTGGTATGGTCGCAAGGTGATTGTCATAGTGATTGATGGGTAGTTTGGTTGTTAGGGTGGTTAGGGCACCAGGTCGTTAGTGATGGTTGCAAGGTATTTTAATCGTCAGGGCAGTCACAGGGTGGTCGTTGACAATGATTGTCTGGTCGCTAGAATGATTACCGAGGTGATTGTTAGAGTGATCATTAGGTGGTCGAGTTGTTGGGATGTCATTGTGGCTGATGAAGTGGTAATCGGGTAGTCATGGTTGTTGTGGTGAGTTTTCTACAGTGGTTTTCGAGTGATCGAGTTATCTTGGTGATCAGTGGTTGTCGGGTTTCTAGGGTGTCGTGGTCCTCATGTGCAAAATGCACCATAAAGTTTTTGAGAATCCAACTGGGAGACAAGACAAGAGGCTTGAAAGCTTTCTGTTTTCATGAGGTTTTGCAATATCATACAAGAAAAGAAAAAAAGTGAAGATGTTAGATTACCTTCATGTTAATATAACTAAAAAAATGTACATTGCAAATGTTTCAAACCCCAAGGTTAAAAAATAAAACTTCTCTTTCCTTTGCAAAAAGGAAGAAAGCCCTACAAAACAATAGCCCATTCAATAGAACTCCTATATGGGTCTCAATATTTACATTGAATGAAACTTCAAAAATCTCACACCATCTTCTCTATATCCTTTCCCAATACCTTACTTTTTTGCCCATCTCCCTAAACCAAAATCATTTCAATAGGCCAAATACAAGGCCAATTACAATGTGGCTCACTGTTTTATACCATGAGAGAAACTAAAATTTATAGTTACATCATACGTTCAATCATTAAGAGCCTATAGACACAGAACAATTTCTCTTTGTGCGAATACGACCTTTTGATTAGTGGCGAGCTGTTGGACTTCTTAAAGCGCTCAAATTCTCAAGCTTCTCTAAGTAAGAAAATCTTTTTGATGTTAAAATGTTAGAAAGTTTGCTCTTAAGATTAATGTCTTCTTCTTCTTTACGGTAACTCTCGTTGATGACCTCTGATCTGTTATCAAGACTGACTTTGCCAACATCCCAACCCATGAAATCTGAGAGTGTCTTTGAAGCTTCAGAGCCATTAGAACTCAATTTATCTGTATCCACGTAAACATTCTCGAGTGACTGCTCGGTCGATGATTCTCGAGCAACGGTGTCTGTATATAGTACATCCTCAATCCTTGATATGATACTAAATGCCAAGCTTTCTATTACCCTTGAATAGCTTTCTAGGATTGCTTGTCCTACGTCCTGTTAACAATTAGAAATGATGAAAGATGAACGGTTTGTCATTTGGCTTTGAAAATTTGACTATGAAGTTAAGGGGTGTTTGGGACAAGGGGATCAAACCAAAGGATGGAGATTAATATTTCTCCTATTCTTGTTTGAGCCATGGACAATCATTTCTCCCATAATCACTATTCATTTTCCCCAAACTTCCTTCCATACTAACTATTTTGCTTTTCTCGTAATCATTCATTACATCCTAAATATAGGTAATGATTTCCCTAATTGGTTATTCTCTCCGTATTCTCATTCTACAATAATCATTTTATATCCCTTGTCCCAAACTAAATGTTTCAGAAATACACAAACATTAAAACAACCAAAATTTTCAAAACCAGAAAGCAAAAAACCAAGTTGTTATCAAACAAAACTACAAAGAACGAGTTCAATTGTTTCGAGATATGCTCATACCTTGTTATGTTGGATTTTGGATACATCAAGATCAGATTGAGAAATGCCAGGGAAATATTGTTTGATTAAGAACAATATGCTTTCAACTCTCTCTTCAAAAATCTCTCTTTTCTCAAATCTCACTGTTGAACCCCATGAAGTTTTTCCATCTTTGTGATGCATTTTCCTCTTCCATATCACAATTGAAGCCTCAATTCTGTTCTTAAGATCAACCACTTTGTGCTCTGTTGACAAATCCATTGACCTTAGGAATTCTTCAGGGTTGAAATAATCATCTGTTATGCTCTTGTAGATTGAATCTCCCAAGCTTGTTTTTCCATTCTACAAAACAAAAACAATAAAGGAATGAAACCGAAAGTAGAGGGACTAAAATGATATTTTAAACCCGAGTTTTTGCGTACCTTAGGGAGAGACTCTATATAGCCTTCAGGTACTCCCATTTCTGTTAAAACTTGAGCATTGATGGCCATGGCTGCTTTTAAAATTTGATTCACAGAATCCTTTTGAAAGAGAAGCCATTTTCTTGTAACTTCAGAGAGGCCATTTGGAGGTACTTTAACTGCTGGTATCCACCATTTGTCTCCATTTCTTTGTGTGTGATCATCTATACCCTCATCATCTCTTGATACATACCAAAATTCATGTTGTTTTCCAAATTCATCTAGGTAACCCTGTCAATTATATTCAACTCACATCTATCAATACAAATCAACATTGATAGTTCAACTGACATAAAGTAAGTACCATCAATCAAGAAGTCCGAGTTTCGAACTTTTTGTCCCAGTATTATAAAAAACAAAACTCATGGTATGGAAAATAATGAATCTTAATTACAAATTTAGTCTCTAACATTAAAAAGTTAATAATAGGTTCATACTTTCAGTTTCGTGTCCAATAGATTTCTAAAGTTTTAAAATGTCTAATAAGCCTTGAATTTTATATCGTATAGGAATTTTTTTTATATTCATGAATGTTTGATCTAGTTTATGAGAATCTCAATTATTCTCATAGGAAAAATCATCGGATCTTACAATATTTGATTGTCAAATAAATTATAGAAAATAACTTTTATTTTAGGTAGATTGTCACCATAAATTAAACTAACAACTTGACAACTAGGTCAACCCATGTTTATTTCTAAACGTTTTTTAGTTTGAATTTAAAAAAAAAAAATTGAATAGGTCAAGAGAGACTAGACACAAAATTGAAAGTTTAGAAACTACTTTTTATTAACCTAAACTTTTTTTATTTATTTTGAAATTTAACCTAAACATTTTAATTATCTTGGGAAAATATGAATCTTCTAGATGATAGAACTGAAAACTGGTGAGATACTTACAAGTAACATGGCATCTAGTTTTCTCAATGCCGGGATGTTCATTAGCAAATCGCTCCTTTGCTGAGTCACCATGATCTATAAAAAAAAAAAACAAGCATTCTTTTAGAACATAAGGTGGAGCAAGTTTTATCGTGACTCAATTGGTTAAGACCTATATTTTAAGTAAAAAAGTCAAAGATTCGAATCTCCACTCTTCATATTAATCTAATACGTTAGAGGGAGAAAGATGACCTCCATATCTATTCCATCCTTTGACTTCTGTTTCGAGGGGACTAATTCAACAATATGATTGGTTACGGATAAAAACCAATTTATTTCTCTTCTCCATCTCGCTTTCTTATCCGAAGACAATGCCTCGAGCTTTTGCTCCCCAAAAGTAGATGCTGCAACATTTTGTCGTATAAATTAATTTTTAACTTAGATAGTTAAGTTATGTAATCTCGATCGAGAGGTTAGATGTTTAAATTTGAACTTGATAAGAGAAAAAGAAATAAGACCTGCTAGATTTGTTATGACATTGGATAAAGCCAGAGCAGAACAGACACCCTTTCCACTTCCTGACATGTCCTCCCCAAGTAGCAATTTAGCAAACTTTGCCTTCATCAATTCCAACTCTGAACCAAAAAAAAAAAAAGCAAACCAAATATAATTTTAAGGAAAAAAAAGCTTTATCCAAATAAAAACAAGTCCCTACAAAAGGTAAAGTTAGAGGTTTGAATCTCACATTACGGAATATGGTTGAATTTAGAAAGGAAAAAACATCATTTCTCAAACTGTTCATCTTCTTATTATTCCACCATACTATATATACAAAAAAAGTTTGTTTTTTTTTTCTTTTAAGTGAAGCTTTAAATGGGCTAATGTATTTTAGTGCACCTCTAGTTTTAGTAAACATTACATAGAGAAGAATGTGATTAACATTTTACCTGAGTTAGATTTATATCGAGGATCTCTTGTTGTGACACCATTTGCATCAAAGCACGAAATCGGACTCTTGCTGTCGCTCAACGCCCATCCGAGTCGTTGAGGTTCGGAAGAATCCCTTGAATTGTCTAGTCCAGTACTCTCCAAAATCAAACTATGTGCTTGTCTTTCAGGAAGCTCCAATGCTCTCTTCAAATGCAATGATTTTGATTGTTGCATATTTGGTTGCTGTATGAGAGCTCTGACCATTTTGAATCCAATCCTTTGTTTGCTAACAACAAAGGTAAAGGGACACCAAAATTTTGTGATGTTTTGAAGCAAACAAAAGATGAGATTTTTTTTCCTTTTTTTTTTTTTCTTGAATTGGGAAATTTGGCTTTGTGATGAAGGGAATTGAGAAGACAACACTGAGGTTTTTTTTTTTTTTTTTTCCTTTTTTTTGGGGGGTGTTATTTGGAGCAAAAGATTGTGGGGTGCATGTCTATGAAAGAAATAGTGAGTTTGTCTTTTAGTTTAATGGTTGAGAGATCAAAGCTGGCAACAAACTAGGAAGAAACATACAATTACAACCGCCTCTTTTGGTTTCATTTTCTTCTTTATTTGTAAGTTTTTTTTTTAGGGACTTTTTTTGTGTTTAAAAAGACTTTTGCTTTATTAGCAGGAAACTTACCGCATTAATTAAATTTAAAAATTAATTATAAATATGATCATTTTTAAGAAAAAAAAAAATAGCAACCATAATCATAGGTATCAATAATAATATATATTGTATTAATGAGTATTAATACAATATTAAAACATATTAATAATTAAGGATGCAAATATTTTAAAATTTGACTACATTTATAATTATTTTATTAGAATAACTCATCCCTTACAATTTCTCTTATTACTATTTTATTGTAAATTTGGTTAAAGTATCATTTTTGTGTGTTTAATATGTCTTTTTATTTTAATTGATTGAAGCTATTAAGTAAATGGACTTTTTCATCTTTTTAATTACGAGGCTGCCCTAATTTCTTGTTGTGCATGAACTTCTCCTAAAAAGTAGTTATTAATATTTTGATTTTTTATTATACATGGAAAAATACCTTAAATATGTAAATGTGGTGTAGCCCATAAATGCTTTATTCCATAAATAGAGCAAACACTGATTTTGAGAATCGAATTCGTATTCTTTACATTAAACTTGATTACTACCAAACAATGAAACAATTGTGCTACCAACCTTTTCGATATGTACAATTACGTCCATCTATTAGCAAAGATAATAAATATGATATATTAGTATGATAATGAATTTATAATAAACTCTCTTTCTATATTTAAAATGTGGAAAATTTATTAAATTAGTCAAATTCATAAACAAATATGATCACTTTTTTTAAAAAAATACATCTATACTCAAAAGTATTAATAATAATATTATATTAATAATACATAATATTGTATTGATAATAAATAATACTATATTAATGAGTATTGAAACATATTAATGAATATAGATGTAAATCTTTTAATTTTTAACTACATTCATAATTATTTTGTTAAAATAGTCCATCCATTACAATTTTTCTTAAACTATTTATATTCCATTTGATCAAGAAATTAAAATTTTGATTTTTTTTTTTTTTTTTTTTCAATTTCACATGTTGGTGAACTCTTATAAAAAGAAAAAATAAATAAATTTTATTATCGAAGGCTATAAAATTAATAGTCG